>VMDO01003600.1:0-45000 GCA_007922755.1 Pedetes capensis
ATCTGAAGGTCTCCTGAGGTCCTTCTTTCCTGACATCGGCCACGTGTTTATGTTGAGGGTTTGGCCCTAACTTTAGCCGGGCTAGAGCTAAACCCCCGACAGTGCTGGAGACAAATATTTAATATACTTTGACTGCCAAAAGAACCAACAGATCTATCCTAGAAGTGCAACCAGGGTGTTCCTTGGAAGCAAGGATGGCTAGACTGTGTCTTACATATTTTGGACAAGCTAGGATGGACCAATCCCTGGAGGAGGACATCATGTTTGGGGAAGTGACAGGTCAATGAAAAAAAGGAAAACCCTCAACCAGATGGATTGACACAGTGGCAGCAACAATGGGCTTAAATATAAAAAAATATTGTGTGCATGACACAGCATCGGGTAGTGTTTTGTTCTGTTGTACATAAAGGTGCTGAGTTGGACCTGATTCAATGGCATTTAACAACAACAAAGGGAGGTCTTGCAATGAGGGAAATATGTGACCAACCTATGAGACAAGGTTCTGATAGTTAGAGCTGCCAGGTGTGGGCTTTGCTTTGGGGGACAGTGAGCATTCTATCACTGGAAGAAATAAAAATGAAGGACTAGGCCCTCTCGCTGGAACCTCAGAAGAAGCAAAACCAAAAGTATATTTACTCTTTACTTCCCCTCTCCTAAACTGAGTCTAGGAGCAGGCAGCTTGGCTTAGAAACTTATATACATGGAGTGGCAATGTCAGTTTGAACTGGATTTAGAAGAACTGGAGATCATAAATTGCTTTTCACAAGGAAGAGAAAGAATGAGGCTTGGCTCTGATTTGGATGGGGCCTAAAGGGGAGGAACAGGGAGGAAATAAAATGAAAAGAGGAAAGATGATGTAAGGATGATCTGGGACTGTGGCTTATGCCTTTAACCCCAGCAACATGGGATGGGGAAGCAGGAGGGTCGCAAGTTCCAGGCCAGAGGCAGCTTGCATAACTTAGAAGACCCTGTCTAAAAATATACAGTAAAAAATGGGCTGAGGTACAGCTCCATGGCTGAGTGCTTGCAAAAAGCATGTGTGAGGCGCTGGGTTCAACTCCCCCAGTATGTCAAAAAAAAAAAAAAAAAAAGAAAAAGAAAGAAAGAGAGAGAGAGAGAGAGAGAGAGAGAGCGAGCGAGCAAGCAGGCCTTTCCTGGAACATGAATTGAAGAAATGGTCCATGGTATGCTTGAAGAAAAGATCAATGCAACATTCTATTGTAATTTGTAAACGGAGCTTATTTCTGGGAGTGGAGTGTGTGTGTGCATGTGTGTGCGTATGCATGTGTGTTTGCACATGCATGCAGATATGAACAAGTGCTTTGTAGCTACGCATGTGTATATGTATTTAAATTAAGGAAGAACATGGGATTCCCTACCTCAGTGTTGTGTTCAGAGAGAAGCAACAACTTTCCATTTATTCATTCATTTAACAAATATGAATGAGGCACCGATCAAGTTCTAGGAGGCCCAGGTTTGCAGGTCTCTAAAGCTCATATTTATGGAACAAGTAATAAATAATACCATATTTCATCAACACGAAATGATATTGATTGTAAGATGCACCATTAGTTTGTGAAAAGTTAAAAAGAAAAAAAAATGCTGCCAGTTAAACTACAACTTTCATTGTAAGATGGATCCCACAATCCAAGATGTTAAAATGTGGGCAAAAATGTGCATCTTAGAACCTATGAAATTTACCAGTCCTAATTCTTTTGTGCCATGCTTAGAATAGTGCACAGTGGGTCTAGCTGGCACCTTTTAAGAGCAATGTTGACAGTTTTCCAGAGAATATTGATGTCTGAATAAAATAAAAAAACAAAGTAGAAGAAAACAATATAACTAAAGCAAAAAGCTGGAGCTAGAGACAATGAGGAAAATATGTACCAAGGGCCATATGCCAGATATTCTCAGGCATCTTCTCTAGAGGAGAGAATGTTCTATAATCTGTAGAATAAAGGTTTCAGCCAGAAGTGAAGAGGGCCCCAGGAAGTATTGAGAAAATGTACCCCAAAACAGGAACATATGGAATCTTGTTGTTCAGGATGTCTAAAAGGATAAAAATTCATAAATAAGCTAAATCTTAACATATTTTATTCTGGGGAACACCAAATGAGCAAACACTGATCTCAAGATTAAATATTTGTTGTTAGCGCCGGGTGCAGTGGCACACGCCTATAATCCCAGCGGCTCTGGAGGCAGAGGCGGGAGGATCACAAGTTTGAGACCAGAGGCAGTCTGCATAACTTAGCGAGACCCTGTCTCAAAAAGTAAAAAAACAAAAAAGGGCTGGGGGCGCAGCTCAGTGGTCCAGCACTTGCAAAGCATGCAGGTGTGAGGCCCCAGGTTCAACCCCCAGTACCGAAAAAAAATAATAAGAGTAAATATTTGTTGTTGTTGTTGTTAAGTGCCATTCAGTCCAGTCCGACTCACAGTGACCCTATACACAACAGAATGAAACACTCCCTGATTCCATGCCAGACATACAATCATTTTTATGTTTAAGCCCATTGTTGTAGCCACTGTGTCAATCTACCTAGTTGAAGGTCTTCCTTTTTTCATTGACCTGCCACTCCCCCAATCATGATGTCCTTCTATATATAACTGTTCAAATGATGTCCCCACCCCAGAGACACCCAGTGTGTGCATCAGTTTAAGATAGAGCTACTCTCATGGAAGGCATGTGGGGAGGGAGTTATAAGGACTGTGGCTTAAAGAGTTGCCTTCTAAGCAGGGCATGGTGGTCCACACCTGAAATACCAGCAACTTGGAGTTTGCCATTGAGGGTCTCAAACACTGGGCTGGGAACCTCTCAGTAGTTTTGGAGTTACAAGTAAAAGATACCAAGTAACCACACCCTTAAGTATCTCCTTCATAAAAAAAAAAAAGAAAAGAAAAGAAAGAAAGAAAAAGAAAAGAAAAGAAAGAAAGAAAAGTGCCAATTAGACTCATGTATAAGGAAGAGGGATGGGGTGGAATGGAGAAATCCTTGTATTCAAAACGGGTATGAACATAGGGCCTTACCAAAACCACACTGAATCTTCTATGAGTCAATATGCCATTTAGACTTTCTTATAGACTGCAAGCTTTTATGGAGAGAAAATGTAGCTGAGCTATCTTTTTATTTCTACATACCCACACATAGCATGGGGCATGTTCTGGTGGCTTGATACATGGTCACGGAGTGAGTAACCAGGGAAGGACTCCTGGTCCCCTTTGGATTTAGAAACAGAATCCATAAGAAGGGAAGTGATTTGACATGGGTAAGTATATGGCAATAAATAGTATTCATGGACGGAAGGCAGGTCCCAGGCCACACACAGGTAGTGATGACAACAATCCTGTGGGGCAGGAGTTATACTTTATCTACTTCTATTTCCACAGTGCTCACCATGGTATATCAATGTCTCCATATTTGAATTTATTAGTTATTATGACAATGTTGTTGTTGTTGTTAGGTGCCGTCGAGTCAGTATCCGACTCATAGCGACCCTGTGTACAACAGGCAAAACAGTCTTGCCAGTGTTTCTCTGCTATTCATAGGGTTCTCAGTGGTGGATTGATTTTTGCGAGTGGGTTGCCAGGTCCATCTCCCAAACTTACAGCACCTGGTATTCCCAGGCAGTTTCCCATCCAAGCACTAACCAGGCCCGATCCTGCTTAGCTTCTGTGCTCTGACAGGATTGGATGCCACAATGCAATGGCTGCAGGCATTGTGACAATGAGGAAGTCCTTTCCCCCCCATTTGGCACAGCTAGGTCTTCTGAAAATGGGGATACCAATGCCCTCAAGGCAGGAGAATGTCTTTGCAATTTAGCTCTTCGCTCTGTAACTCCAATGCCACACAGGAAGTTCAAAGGGAAGACAAGTTCCTTTCCTTACCCTCCACATCCCCAGGCTACCTGCTGCAGGTCGTTGTCCCTGATTCCTACCTGTTACACTCCCAGAAGGTATGTATGTGGTTATAAACTGACCATAGAAAGGTACAACTTAGGGTTAGAATGCTTTCATGGGATTCTGCAAGGAGAAGACAGAAATTAAAGTGTGTCCTCCTTCGCTCCTTGCAGCTGGGACGATAGGGCTGTCAACTACAGTCTCTATGTCTCACAGTCTCTATGATGGCACAGCAAACCATGGAGATGGGAAAATTAAGTCCCGCTGAGTCACTGCAGCCTTTCTGCATGGCTCAGCTGCATGGTGGAGAATAATCATGCTTCCTGCTTACCAGCAAACCAGCCTGCCCCAGTTTGCTATCGCCATATCCACTCACCTAAAAACATGCAGGAAATATCTTTTCCTTTCTCCTGACTTTTTTTTTTTCCATGAGCAAAACCTCTGGATCCCAATTGTCTTAAAACATATGGAATGCTCCATGGGATCCTTCAAGAAATAATAAAACCCAACACAGAACGGCCAGATCTGTTTAGTAGAGGGTATCATTTTCTTCTCACACCACATTTTGGGAGTCTTGGCCAATTGGGAATCAAGAAAACCTGTCAATGAGCCGGGCGTGGTGGCGCACGCCTGTAATCCCAGCGGCTCGGGAGGCGGAGGCAGGAGGATCGCAAGTTCGAGACCAGAGGCAGTCTGCGTAACTTAGCGAGACCCTGTCTCAAAAAGTAAAAAAAAAAATGGGCTGAGGTGCAGCTCAGTGGTCCAGCACTTGCAGAGCATGCAGGCGCGAGGCCCTGGGTTCAACCCCCAGTACCAAAAAAAAAAAAAAAAAAGAAAGAAAGAAAACCTGTCAAAGGTATTTAATTGAAGTGACAAGAAATACGTTAACAAGACCTGTCTCAAGGTAAAAAGGTGATTTAAAAAGGGGTCTGAGGGTGCAGTGCTGTGGTCACACCCTTGCAACGTATGTGCAAGGCCCTGAGTTCAACCCTCAAGTACAGAAGAAAAAAAGTGACAAGATTCTCCTTTAACATTTCTAACCAACAGGAGTCTAATAAGTCATGTTGGCTCCTGGAATTGAGACACAGTAGGGCATTTCTGGAGCTAATTTTCCTCATTAATATTCAAAGGATGCAGATCACCCAGCATTTTCTAGGAAGCTTTAGAGCCAAAAACATCAGAGAGAAAGTTTTATTTTGCATATGATGTTAAACAGATGTTCCACATCGAACCAACTGTAGCATTTAATATAAATTGTTGTCAGTTAGAATAATTATCTCATTTCCTGCCTCAGTCCCACTTGAACATGGACCTGTAACTTTCATCTCTAAGGTTTCACCGCTTGTGTAATTTTTAGACTTGACACCGATGCTACTGAGTCTACCATGGCTAGTTCTGACCGGGAAAAATAATTTAGTTTTAGGAGCCCATCAACCTGGGTTTAAATTCAGGTCTGTCATCTCCTAGGTAGGACATATTTTAAAATGTCAATCCAGTGAACCTGTCTTTTGATCAGTACTGAATATTTATGGAGTCCTTCTTTGCCAGGTACTATGTTGAATGCTACAGAAAAGGGGAATCAAGGTACTCTGAACCTCAACTGGCGGTCACACCTTCATTCTCACACATTCTGCTTCCCAGTGCCACAGTGCATACAAAATGAGGATGGATATGGAGGATGAATGCCGCACAGTGGGCCTTCAATCAATGATGGCTTTATCTTCTCCACTGCAGAATGCTCTGCATTGCTACAGCACTACTCAGGCATCTAATTAAAAGTTGCGATTTGGGGCATGGAATTGCAAGGTTGAAATGTAAATTTAGAAGGCCAATCTGTGGAGCACAGTTAAGCCAAAGCTCTTGGTGAGAATATATCTTGGACCTCATCGTCATTTATAATGTGATCTAACAACTTGTAAATCACGTCCCATAAGTCTACGTTAACTCTTTAAGTAACTAGTTATTAGCAGTCTTAGATATAGTTGTTGTTGTTGTTAAGTGCCGTTGAGTCAGTATCCGACTCATAGCAACCCTCATAGGGTTTTCAATGGCTGACTATTTCGGGATTGCCTTGGGAGTGGATTGCCACATCCTTCTCCCATTTTTGCGGTGCTGGGAATTGAACTTAGGACCTCAGAGACTGCAGCACAGTGCTCTACCATCTGAGCTAAATCCCAGCCAGCTAGATATAGTTAGCATGCGTTTAATATTAAGGAACTGAAGATAGAGAGTGACCGAACTCTTCACCCAGGACTAATAACAATACTCTAGGCAATTCACAAAGCCCTCTCAAGCACACTCACTTAATTCCTGCTAGGTGTATCTATGTCTGCAGCCATAGCACCCTGGCATCCAATCTCACCTGATCTCAGAAGCTAAGCAGGGTCAGCCTGGTTAGTCCTTGGACGGGAGACCGCCTAGGAATACCGTGTGCTGCAAGATAGGGAGAAGGACCTGGCAATCCATTCCTGAAACAATCCACCATTGAAAACCCTATGAATATCAGAGAAGCACTGACATAGTCCTGGGCATGGGACAGTGTCAGAGAGTGTTTCGTTCTGTTGTACATAGGTTTGGTATGAGTCAGACCCAATTGGATGGCACCTAACAACAACAGGTGCTTCTATGGGCTGGGGTTTATCTCAGTTGGTAGAGGGTTGCTTTGCACTCTCTGAAGCCCTCGATTCAATCCCCAGCACCATAAAAATGGGAGAAGGATGTGGCAATCTACTCCTGAAGCAATCCCTAAACAATCAGCCATTGAAAACTCTATTAGGGTCGCTATGAGTCAGACCAGACTCGATGGCATCTAACAACTATTACTACAGGTGTACCTATGTAAGTGTGTTTACACATACATTCACAGAATCTACTATGTTTAGACAAGTTTTAACAACATGAGATATGCAGTAAGAAAGACAAAGTCACCACCCCATGAACCTTATATTCTAGCATGAAAGATAGGCAACAAGCAAAGGAAGGAATAGAACAGCATGTAATGAATGATCAGGGAAGAAAATGAAAGTCTTCAGCTATCTAAAGTATTTTCATTCCCTTCCTTTTGTGTATGTGTGTGCTGAGAATTGAACCTAGGGCATTCTGCATGCTAACCACTTGCTCTATCTATCATTGAGCTGCACACAACTCTAAAGAAACTGGAAGACTGTCAAGGAAACTAATGAAAACTAAAACAAGACATGGGAATGCAGACAGACACACCGCCCATGTCTCTGGTAAGATGATCGCAGAAGATCTCTATGGGAAGGTACAGTTTGAGTGAAGACTGGGATGAACTGAGAAAGCTAACCTACCATTGAAGGCAAAAGCACTCCAGGAAGAGAAAACAGCAAGTCCTGAGATCCCTAAGTGGGAGCAAGACTTGCGTATGGGAGGAAGAACAAGACAGTTGGTGTGGCGAGAGGAAAGAGAAGGAGGGGTGAGGGTGGGGGTGTGAGGAGGTGATGATCCATCCCAGGAAGTCATGGGAAGGATCTCAGACTTTACTCTGAACATAACAAAGTGACAGGTGGCGCCCAAGGTGGCTTCAGCAATTCCTCCTCTCCTTATTCACATCATGTCGCACCTTAAATTACAAGGTGGAGGTATTTCCCATCCCCTGCTTCTGGGTTGGCTGTATGAGAGATGGGACCCACAGAATATGGTGCGGTTACATTCTGCGGCTTCAAGTGCAGGTATCCACAGGACTGGCAGCTTTTGCTTCCTTCCTCTTCCAGAACTGGGAAGACTCCCTCTCAAAACCCAGTTTCCATGTCCCCCGAATCTGAGGTGATCTATCCCATAGATCCCTAGATCTTCCAGCTGATACCACCATCAACTGCCAGCCATGTACAAGACTCATCCTAAACCTTCTAGACCATTCTAGACCATTAGACCAGCCAAAACAACATGGGGAAGAAGTACCACCACACCATGGGAGATGAACACAGTGTTGTCTTGATTTATGAGGCTGTGTGGGTCATTTGTTACACAGCAACAGCTAACTAAAATAGGCAAGAAGCCATTTGACATTCTCCCCACCACAATATTTCATTTCCATACTACCCCTAAGAGGTAGGCTTCATTGCAATCTACATTTTATAGGAAAAGAAACAAAACTTAAACAGAAGTTGCCAAAAATCACACAGCAGGTAAATGTTCAGACTTGACCTTAAATATGTGTCCTCCATAGAGTTCTTTCCCCTTGGGTAGAGCTGAACACTGCTTCAGCCAAACACACATCCCTAAATTTCATGGACATAGTGGATAATTGCAGATGCTCCATCAATCTCATTGCTGTATTCCCGGCCAGGCCTATTAAAGCATCTACAAGTTAAATTTAAAGCCAGAGTTCTTCTACCATCTGTATCAGACTATTTAATACCCAGCCTAAAAGCACTCTGGGGATGTGAATGTGTGACATAGCTAAAAACTTAACGTCTTCCAGAATGCTCTGAGGTTATGAGGAAAGTGAACAAAATCAGGAAATAGCCCCTGCTTATTTAGAAATTCAAAGGACTGAATATTCGTCATCTCGGTTTGGGATTTCTGTCATGATCAGAGATGTTCTTATTCGAAAATATGAGTGAAAGTCATTCCCCAAGGGAGGTGCAGAGCTTGTGAAAATCCAAAGGTGTGAAAAGGAATTATATTTAGGTTGTTAGGTTAAGAAATCAACATTCAATTTGTTTGCTAAGTGGGTAAGCTGAAAATCAATGCGTGAGTGCAGTTTTCTTCTGTCTAGCATAGGGGAAAACATATGGAAATGCAAAGGCACCTTCTACCACGAGAACTGTGCAAAGGACCTTTGCACTTGCTCCCTCTTCCTCATCGGGCATCTAGGGGCAGGAGAAGGGACAGGACGTCAGGTGGTAAACTGCCCAGCACACAGTCAGCTCACTGACTGAAAATTTCTATCTTCTAAGTTTCAGTTTTTTGATGTGTACAATGAGGACATGGGAGAAGGACGTAGCAATCCACTCCTGAGGCAATCTCAACGCAACCAGCCATTGAAAACCCTATAAGGGTTAATGTGAGTCAGTCACGGCGATAGCACCTAAAACAAAAAACAATGAGGACATTGCCGAGAGAAGGTAGGCAGTTGCCTTCACCACCTTCCCCTGTGGAGGACACATCCCACTCTCACACTTCCTCAGATCCCAGACTCCACCTTCCACCCTTCTCAGAACAACATCCTGGGAGACTCCACGGGTCACTTAACACTGGCCCTGGAGAAGAAGCCATCTACCCTCTGGCAACAGCCATATCCCGCCCTCCAGTCTCTGGTGTTTATGAGTCTGTCGTTCCAAACCCACAGAAGTCTGTGGAATAATCCAGATTCCTCTGGAGGTATTGTCGCTGTAACACAAGAGAAATGATTTCACCATCAACAACCACACTGCAGACTGAGCTGGGTGATTAATTACTCAAGTATTAATTATCACTTCATCATTTGCTGCAGTGTTTATAGCATCGCCATATATTTAGTATGTACAAAGCTCTTAAGCTCTCTTGAGTGACAAGGTGAGGAAAAGCACCTCTCCAATAAAACTGTCTCTATAATTTATCAGTCATAACAAGTCATATTTTTACCTAGACTTCTGAGACAACAAACTAGAACCTTCAGATATAAAAATCAGTGGCAAAGAGATAAGGGAGAATCACGGTAAGTAAATAACAGTAGCACCACAGAGCCCTTAAAATCGTACCAACCTTTTTCAAAGCACTGGGTAAACTTCCTGGGTACTCAAGCCAGGAAGTGAGAGCTAGCACCACTAAGGAGCCCACTGTCTGGATTGGGGAGGAATGGAGGGCAGTTACCAAGATAAATACAAACGCCAGGACTCACTGTGCCAAATGGTAATTATGGAGCAGGTAGAGTCCAAAGATTCAGAGGAGGGGGATGTCAGCGTGGACTGAGACTCGGATAAGATCTTCAAGACAACTCCTAGGAGGAGGCAGGACCTGTTTCTCTAACCTGAAGCACCCAGCCAACTGTCTCTTGTGTACTTGACGCTGAAAAATGTTTGAAGAACTCAGACACAAGACATACTTAGTCAAAAAGGCAGAGGACACTGGGGAAGGAGCATAAGCAATCTAGGGTGATTGCTCCTACTGGGCTCTGGGACCCAGAAGCTGGCTGGGAGCAGGGGGTCCCAGAGATAAGACAGTAACTCTCTTCCCATAGTCTCTCCTGAGCAGTCCCACCTATGGCTCAACCACAGTTACAGTTTAAAAGCTCCTATTTGTCTACTCTGGGCTGGGATTTAGCTCAGTGGGTAGAGCGCTGCGCTGTAGTCTCTGAGGTCCCGAGTTCAATTCCCAGCACCGCAAAAATGGGAGAAGGACCTGGCAATCCACTCCCAAGGAAATCCCGAAGCACTCAGTCATTGAAAACCCTATAAGGGTCACTATGAGTCGGACACCGACTCGACGGCACCCAACAACAACAATAATTTGTCTATAGCCATAACACCCTGGCATCTGATCTTATCAGATCTCTGAAGGTAAGCAGGGGCCAGCCTGGTTAGTGAGGGAGGCTGAGACTACATGGCTGGAGAAAGCTTCATGCCAGGCAAAGGGATTTGGCCTTCATCCTATAGAGATTCGGGAGCCCCTGAAGACCTTGGATCAATTAAGAAACATCTGCAAGGCTATGAATTAGAAAGACTGTTCTGGCACCAACAGGTAGAATGATCTGGGAGGAGTAATTAACTTAAACAGAAAAAGCTTTGATTTTCAGAGGAAACATGATGCCTTAAATGAATGGAAAACTAGTTACAAGAACATATACAGATATCAAAATGAAAATTCAGGAAAACAATGAATCAATTCCTCATTTAGGGTTTCTGCACACTTGTAAAGGCTCAAAAGGATATGCTATTATATTATTCTGTAGATGTCTGTGGCAATGAAGCAAGGAGGACAGTAGTCATATAAAACTATCTTAAATATTTCTAGGATAAAGAATAGTAAAATAAACCATATAAGAAATAAACTTTGTTATATCAGGGTATCTCCCACACACACACACACACACACACACACACACACACACACACACACACACACCTAAGGACATAAAACATAAATCTGAAAGGTGATTTGGCAAAGCAAACAATCCACAGAGTAAAGAGAAAACTCACAGGATGGGAGAAAACCTTGCCAACTATACATCTGACAGGCTGGGATTTAGCTCAGTTGGTAGAGTGCTGCACTGCAGTCTCAGAGGTCCCGAGTTCAATTCCCAGCACCGCAAAAATGGGAGAAGGACCTAGCAATCCACTCCCAAGGCAATCCCGAAACAGTCAGCCATTGAAAACCCTATGAGGGTCGCTATGAGTTGGATACCGACTCGACGGCATTTAACAACAACAACAACAACATACATCTGACAGGGGATTAGTATCTAGGATATATAAAGAACTCAAAAAATTAAATAAAAAAAAAAAATTCCAATCAATAGTGGCAATCGAACTGAATAGACAGTTCTCAAAAGAAGAAATACAAATGGTCAACAAATATATGAAAATTTTTTCATCATCTTTAGCCATCAGGGAAATGCACATTAAAACTACACTAAGATTCCATCTCACCCCAGTCAGAATAGCTAGCATCAACAAACAAACAACAAATACTGGTGAGGATGTGGAGGGAAAGGAACCCTTATACACTGCTGGTGGGACTGTAAACTAGTACAGCCTTTTTGGAAGTCAGAATAGAGATTCCTCAGAAAAGTAAAAATAGAACTACCATATGATCCAGTTATACAACTCCTAGACATATACCCAAAGGAATCTAAGTCATCACGCCATAGAGATACCTGTACTTCCATGTTCACTGCAGCACTGTTTATAATTGCAAAGATATGGAATCAGCCCAGATGTCCTTCAGTAGAAGAAATGGATTAAAAATGTGATTTTTACACAATGGAATACTATTCAGTCATAAAGAAGAATGAAATTATGTCATTTGCAGGAAAGTGGAAACTGGAGATCATCATTTTAAGCAAAATAAGCCAGACACAGAAAGATATTTATTGTGGGTTTTCACTCATATGCAGAAGCCAGATGTATCTGAAAAAGAAAAAAAATACACACACACACACACACACACACACACACACACACACACACACCTGGAAAATATAAGGGGACATATCTGGGAGGAGGGAATTAGTGGGAAGGGAGTGGAAGCAACATGGGTGAGTAATAAGGGACAGAAGAAGCAAAAGGTACATGATACAGCTGTATAAAAATCCTATAATGAAACTCACTATACTGTGCCCAAATTAAATAATAATAATAAAAAATAAAGGTTGCTTGGTTTACCTTATTTGACTGCTCTAACTACTTGGTGATAGAGGCTTCTGAGGATATGAGAAGGGCTTTGGAAAACTCAAACAGTAGAAAGGCGAATAAAGACCTGTGGGTATACCACATAGTGTGTTATCAGACCCTGACTGAGTTGGAAAGTTCCACCATCCTTGTATTCACACAGCATACACACCGTGCAAGAGGCTTCTCTCACTGATTGATCACCTTTTCCAGAAGCCTCAGCCCTATCCCCCAGGATATGAGACAAAGCCAGTCTTCCAGGGTCCTGATAGGATGAGGACAAGAGAGCAATGGTAGCCATCTTGGTTTGGAAATCCACTTTCTTTTACCTCACAACAAAACTTTCACATGGCTACCTAGCTTTGAAGAAGCACAGTTCCCAGCAATTGCCTTCCAAACCACTAGAATTTATTCATTCAGCAAACAGTTAGTGGTTGCTATATATCAGCCGCCTGCAGCCATAGCCCCCTGGCATCTGACCTCATCAGATCTCAGAAGCTAAGCAGGGTCAAGCCTGGTTAGTGCTAGGATGGGAGATCACCTGGGAATATCAGGCAATGTAGGCTTGGGAGAAGGACCTGGCAGCCCACTCCCAAAACTATCAGCCATTGAAAACCCTATGAATGACAAAGAAGCATTGACAATAGTGCTGGGCATGGCACAGTGTTGGGGAGCATTTCATCTTTTGTGCATAGGGTCACTAGGAGTCAGACCCAAATCATTAGCACCTAATAACAACCATATATCTGCTACTCTACGGTAAGGAAGTGTAGTGATGAATTGGACAGACTTGATTCTGTCCTCATGAGCTTACCATCTAGCCAAGAGAATACCCATACAGTAATTAATCATCATAATGTATGATGAGTAAGGAGACCAGATAAGCAGAGTCTCACAGGACAGCCTGTAGGGTCCGGGATGAGCATCTAAAACTAGCCTACCATATCAGAAAAAACTTCCTAGAGAAAGAGGCATTTAGGTGGAGATCAGAGGACAAAGAGGAGGCAGCATGGCGTGTGGTGAGGAAAAATCCAGCAGATGAAAGTGCTGTGCGCAAAGGTCACGTAATTGGACAGACAGACAAGCACATTGTGGCTAGAGCAATGAGGAAGAGGTGGAAAATGAGAGGTGAGGCTATTAGGGTAGGCAATGGCTGAGGTGGGGCATAGGGTCTTTGTTCTAAAGGGACTGAGAAATCTGTGAAGTATTTAAAGTATGGAACCAACAAAATAACATTCATCATTAATAAAATTTATCTGGGTTCTGAAAAGAGAAGGAACTAATGGAAGAGGGAGCACTGGAGGCCAGCCGTTGAACGTGTCACCATCTTTGTTCTGCCATCTTGAGTTTCTTCTTTCACCACCTCTAGTTTGAGAAAAAGAAACTGGTGCCAGGTGCTGTGGCTCACACCTGTAATCCCAGCGGCTGGGGAGGCGGAGCAAGAGGATCGCAAGTTTGAGACCAGAGGCAATCTGCGTAACTTAGCAAGACCCTGTCCCAAAAAAGTAAAAAAAAAAAGAAAAAGAAACCGGCATCTCATTAGCTCTGAGATTATTTTTGACCTAGTCAGTCTGGATAATGTGATAGAAAAGCCAGTAGAAGCTATGCATGTTTCTAATACCAGAGACTCAGGAGGCAGAGGCAGGAGGATCTCGATTTCAAGGCCAGAGGTAGCCTGTGTGATTTAGCAAGACCTTGCCTCAAAACAAATAAACTGAAAAAGGGGTTGGAGGTGTGGTCCAGTGCGTGCAAAGTATGTGCAAAACCCTGTACTCATCCCTCTAGTGCCAAGAGAAAAAAAAAGGAACAGAGGGGATTCTTTCATTTTTTCATTAAATCACTAACTAATTTACATATGATGGGGTTAAAAAAAAGATAAAGTTTTTTTCTATTTCATTCCCTGTCCAGCTAGGGAGAGAGACAAATGAACCAACAATTCCAGGACACTGAGACAATGGCTAAAACACTTTAGGTCCTAGGGTAAGTACAAATAGATACAGTTTTTGGTTTTTGGTTCTTGTGTTTTTCAGTACCTGGGGGGGGGGGGGGGCTGAACCCAGGGCCTCGCACTTTATTTTGCAAAGGCCCTACCAGTGAGCTGTACTCCTAGCCCATTTTTTAAGTTTGACTTTGAGACAAGGTCCCGCTAAATTACACAGCCTGCCTGTGGCCTCCAACTCATAATCCTCCTGCCTCTGCCTCCCAAGTTGCTGGGATTATAGGCGTGTGCCATGGGGCCCTGCCCCAAATAGGTAAAACTAATCCTGTTGTGCTGTTGTTGTTGTTAGGAGCCACTGAGTCGAATCCGACTCATAGCAACCCCATGTACAACAGAATGAAACACTACCCAACACTGCCATGCACATGATGTTTCTTATGCTTGAGCCCAGTGTTTCAGTCACTGTGTTTCTTCTCATTTTGAGTTGGTGCCACATCACCAGATGAAGGTCCCAGGGACTTTACTCCATTCCCATCATTGAGGTCGACTCTACTTTAAGGAGGCAACTGTTTGACAGTCATCTTTTAAATGTCTTCAACCTGGGTGCCTCATTTTCTAGAATATTCAACAGTGCTTCTCTGCTATTCATAGGGGTTTCCACATCTGTTTGTTTCAGGAGTGGACTGCCAGGCCCTTTTCCCTAGTCTGTCTTGGTCTGGAAGCTCAGCCGAAACCTGTCCAGCATGGGTGGCCCTGCAGGTATCTGAAATACCAGTGGCATAGCTTTCAGCATCACAGTAACACTCAAGCCCCCACAAGCTGACAGATACATGGGGAAATCCTACTGTGGAAGGTCAGAAAATGCTTTAGAGAAAACTGACACATGAGCAGTCATCAAGGTAAATAATGTTAATGCTATGATTATAGTAACTAGATTATTAATAACAAAAACAATTACTTATTATCTACACTAAATTCCATTGAAAACCCCGTGAAGGTCACTATGAGTCAGACCTGACTCGAAGGCACATAACAACTAAATTCCAAGGGTTTCATTTACATCATCTTACTAATCGCACTAAGAACCCTGAAAAATGGGTATTTTTAAAACTATTTTGTAGATAAAAGAAACAAAGGCCATGACATTAAACAACAAAAGCTAAATAGTTCAGCTGGTATAACCCAATCCAAACTCTCATCTCTTTCCAGTACGCTATGCTGCTAGGATTTAAAGAGAGAGGTTTTTCAAAAGGGTTGGTATTATTGCTGTTGTTATTAGGTGCCGTTGAGTCCTAGCACGACCCTCATAGGGTTTTCAATGGCTGA
This sequence comes from Pedetes capensis, assembly GCA_007922755.1. NCBI lineage: Eukaryota > Metazoa > Chordata > Mammalia > Rodentia > Pedetidae > Pedetes > Pedetes capensis. The sequence goes on from VMDO01003600.1 coordinate 15,493, forward strand.
TTGTTTCACGATTGCCTTGGGAGTGGATTGCCACCTCTTTCTCCCATTTTGCCGGGCTAGGAATCAAACCCAGGACCTCAGAGACTGCAGAGCGGCGCTCTGCCAACTGAGCTAAATCCCAGTCCGGGTTTGTACTGTAGGTCAGTGAAACAGCATGAGTGAAGGCCCAGTGCAAGGGGGAGCAGGAAACATTTGGGAAATGAATGTGATCACTGCATGCAGAAAAGACACATGAGGTTGTATTAGTGCAAGAGGCTGGAAAGGCAGACAAGGGTCAGCCACTGACCAGTCAATAAGTTGGGACTATGCTCTGAAAGCATCAGGCAGTCACTGAAGACTACGGAGCAGAGGGTGGCCATGGTAGATTTGCATTTGACAATGGCCACTCCATCACCAGCCTCAGCTGTTGTTGTTAGGTACCATAGAGTTGGTATCCAACTCATAGCGACCCTGCATAGAACAGGGGAAACACTATCGTCAGTGCTTCTCTGATGTTCACAGGGTTTTCAATGGTGGATTGACTTTTGGGAGTGGGTTGCTAGGTCCATCTCCCAAGCCTACAGCACCTGGTGTTCCCAGACAGTCTCCCATCCAAGGACTAACCAGGCCTGACTCTGCTTAGCTTCCTAGATCTGATGGGATCAGACGCCACAGTGCTATGGCTGCAGGCACCAGCCTCAGTAGAGGAACAGAACTGCAGGCAGGGAAGATGAAGGCTGGAAGCAGAGAAGAGGCAGGCTGGGGGCCGCATCAGAGCCTAACAAAGCTAATCAAGAATGTCGTGAAACTGTGGAAATCAATATGGAGGCATCTTAAAAAACTGAAAACAGATCTACCGTATGACCCAGCTATAACACTACTGGGAATTTACCCAAAGGAAGATGGGTCATCATACCACCGAGACACCTGCATCTCCATGTTCAACGCTGCACTTTTCACAATAGCAAGGATATGGAATCCACCAAAGTGCCCTTCAACAGAAGAATGGATAAAAAAACTATGGTACATATACACGATGGAATACTACTCAGCAATCAAGAAAAATGAAATAAGGTCATTCGCAGCAAAATGGATGAAATTAGAGAAAATTATTTTAAGTGAACGAACACAAGCTCAGAAAGAGAAACACCACATGTTCTCACTCATATGTGGGAGCTGAATCAAAATTATAAGGAAAAATCCTATTCAAAGATCGGATCAAAACAAAACAACAACAACAACAAAAAGCTAAGAATGGTGTCAATACAAATGGTCTAGAAAATGCATGCAATTGTTCTGACAAGTTAAAAACAAAGTTCACTACAGGAAAAGTTTCTATCTTAAACAGAACTGGAACCCAAGGACATATAGAAAAATATTACCAAGTAAATGAAAGAGAAGACTTAGATGGGGAGGGTGGGATGGGGTGAAGCGTTCAAGAGGGTAAGGGGGACCTTATATGAATAATGTACATCAAAATGCATATATGGAAATGTCACAATGAAAAGCATGTCAGAATGAATCATATTAAGATGTACACTAAAAATTTCCAATAAAAAAATAAGAAAGTTTGGAGGAGGAAAAAAAAGAATATCGTGAAAGAAGCAAAAGCTGATAGGAGACAAAGTGAAATACACGATGGCCCTTATTTTCTTCTATTGAATAAAGGAAAAAAAGTGCTCTAAATATTACTCTAAAAAAGGAAAGCTTTCATTTCAAAGATCACAGGAAAACCAGTGAATATATATTTTGAAAAGTATTCAGTACAAAATTATGCATATAAATGAAAAAGAATCATATATGGAAAGGTTATGTGTGTATGTCCATGTTTGCTGTGTGTTTGCTATCTTTTATCAATACGTATGGACATCAATTATAACATAACAGCAAGTGTTTTGTCCAAATGCATCAATAAGGCCAAAATAGACTTTCCTGGTCTACACAAATGCTGCCAATTTCCCAAGCATCTAGCATATCTCAAAGGCAGATTATTTAACTTGATGATTTACCACAAATGAAATTCATTTTCACATAATGATATCTCTAAATCCCACTTGCCTGCAGCTGTAGCCCTGTGGCATCTGATCCCGTCAGATCTCGGAAGCTAAGCAGGGTTGGGCCTGGTTAGTACCTGGATGGGAAACCACCTGGGAACACCAGAAACTGTAGGCTGGGAGAAGGACCTGGCAACCCTCTCCCAAAAATTAATATGTCATTGAAAGCCCTATGAACGGCAGAGAAGCACTGACAATAGTGTTTCCCCTGTTGTACAGAGGGTCGCTATGAGTCAGATACTGACTCGACAGCACCTAACAATAACAACAACAAATCCCACTTACATTGTTCCCTCTGTAGACGAGGGCCAAAAGCAAAGCTTCTGAATAATTTCAACCTCACAGACAATCAAACTTTCTAGGGCTCAAGGAAGTTTTTTCAGCATTGCTGTTTAGAAAGAAACTAAGATTTGGGGAGGGGGCACATGTAAACGCTGCTTTGAGATGGGGTCCCTGAGCCTCTAAGCCGCTCTCTTTTCCGATCCTGATTTTCTATTTCCATCTTACCATGCTCTTGTTGTAAAACACCCGAGACCTTGGTGGAACGAAGCAGAGGCTAAAATAAATCAACAAAACTTCCTGAAGCATTGATAATGGCTAGGAAGAGAGTGAGAAGCGATGTTTGAGGTGGCTGCAACGTGAATGATTTGACAGTGGCAATGAGCTGGCATCTGCTTATAGCTCTCTCTCAAGAAATTATTCCTGTGCATGTTTTCTTCACAATATCCAAAACCTCTGAGTGCAAGGACCAGGCTCAGTGTGCCCTGCACCTGCCAGACATCTGTGACTGATATGCTGTGACCAACAGATGCTATTTCTCACTTCCATCAAGGCAAGACAGTTAAAGGTGCAGGCTCATCCTCAGTCAGTATGCAAAGTTACAGAGAATCACCTCCCACAACATGTGAGAGAGAAAGTTCTAGAGTGAGACTATGAGGTATAATTTGTGTACTAGGAAGACACAGCTTTGTCATATCACAAGTCCTAAGCATATTTAAATTTACTGGAATTTTATACCTAAGTATAATCTGCCACTGTTTCTAATTTTGAAATAATATTTTCTCACTGGTTGTTTGAGATTAGTCAGATAAACTCCTACAAATAGTTTTTTTCCCACTATGGTAAAATATACATAATGTGAAATTTACTATCCTAGCCCCTTTTAAGTGTACAATTCAGCAGCATTGAGTATATTCACATTGTTAGGCTACCATCAACACCAGGTTTTCTCCAGAACCCTTTTCTCTTCCTAAACTGAAACTCTGTATTCATTAAGTAACAACTCTTCATTCTCCCTAACTCCCATCTCTTGGTTACTGCTACTCTACTTTCTGTCTCTGAGAGTTTAACTATTGTAGATTTCTCACATAAGTGAAATCACATAGTACTTATCCTATTGTGACTGGCTTTTCTCATTGAGCATGTTGCTGTTGTTAGGTCCCATGGAGTCGGTATCTGACTCATAGTGACCCTTATAGGGTTTTCAATGGCTGATTGTTTCGAGATTGCCTTGGGAGTGGATTGCCAGGTCCTTCTCCCATTTTTGTGGTGCTGGGAATCAAACTTGGGACCTCAGAGACTGCAGAGTGGCGCTCTACCAACTGAGCTAAATTCCAGCCCTCATTGAGCATAATGTTTTCAAAGTTCTTCCATCCTGTAACATGTATCAGAATTTTGCTCCCTTTACAGGCCAAATAATATTCCACAGTGATACACAGAAGGTACCAAAACATGGATACACATTCACTGTACTAAAATGATAATACTTAATATATACCGATAATAAAAGATGAATACGAGTCATGTTTGACTTCTGCAATTACAAGAGGTCACACTGCACATCACTGCCCTAATTCAATTCAACTTCAAAAATACGTAGATAACGTCTCTTAAGATATCCACATGTTCTCTAACACCCATGGTAATCTGGATCCTAAATGTCCCCCAAAGGCTCCTGTGCTGAAGGCTTTGAGCTCCAAGGCAGCAACGTTCAGAGGTGTGGGTGTTTGGGAGGTGACTGGCTCATCAGGGCTCTGATCTCACAAGTGGATTAATCCACTGATGGATTCATAACTTAATGGGTTTGCAGGACAGGGGCTTAAATATAAAAGCCAGCTCTCTCTCTTCTCCCTGGCTGTCGTGAGGTGAGCAGCTTTCCTCTACCCCATGCTTCCTCTGTGATGCACTGGTTCCCCACAGACCTAAAAGCAACCACTCCAAGCAGGCATAGACTGGAATCTCTGAAACTGTGAGCCACAATAATCCTTTCCTCTTTTGAGTTGACTCCTCTCAGGTATTTCGTCACAGTGACAGAAAGCTGACTAATAACCATTTTGTGGGGGGAAGGAGGGTGCAGGTGCCACATGGTACTTATTTATCCATTCCCCCATCACTGGCCATTCAGGTTGTTTCCACCATTTGGCTATTGTAAATAGCACTGCAGCGAACATGGACGTCCAAACACCTGCTGGATTCCTGCTTTCAATTCTTTTAGAAACACACCTAGAAGTGGAATTTCTGGATCACATGGCAATTCTATGTTTACTTTTACTCAGTAAACACCACGCTGTTCTTCCCAGTGGCTGCACCGTTTTGCCTTCCCGCCCGCAGTGCATGAGGATGTCACTAACATCTGCTTATCACTTGAATGCCTAGAATTCTTAATTATTCCTTAAAACCATCTTTCCAGGTAAACACTACCATCCTCCAGGATTGAAGAGTAATCATGTCAGGTAAGCGATGAGAAGCTGTGATTTGAAAGGCTAAGCTACATTTCCAAGGTTACAGAGCTAGTGGACTGGTGCTATAATTTATACCTAACCAAGTCTTTTTCACTGTGCCTAACTGACAAGACAGATAATTTTTTTTTTTACAAAGGCAGAAATTGAAACTCACAAAAGTCAAATCATGTAAAAAAAAGTTTGCTCAACATTTACACAATTTTGAAAAATTTCCTCGTGCCTGGGTTACTTTATACTAATACATGATAAAGAAATTGATTTATTTTCTGCCAAACAAACCACACGCATCTAGATAGACTACTACAGATGATACTCACAGGCTCCAAAAGTTAATGTTATATCCAGAAACTTTATTATCGCATGGTATTTTACGGTGCTATCAGGTGGCCCTATGGGCCTCTCGGTCTATGTTCCTGACGATCTAGCTCCAGTTGACCATGAAATTAAGCACACTTTTAGCTGACCTCTGGGGTCAGGTCAATGACAGACATTAAGATGCTCCAACTCCATGGGGACATCAGAACCCAGAGGGCCACCTTGTCTACCCTTGGTATTGAGTGATGTTCTATCAGGTTGGTTAAAGCACACAGTGACTCAGTAATTCTTGTGGTAAATTCAGTCAAATTTAGAAACTCTATTGTGTTTTAAAGTTCAAGATAATTTATCAATTATTGTAATGTTTCACAGCCACTGAATAAGTGGATGCCTTATTTTAACATGGAAAAATAACAGGAAAAAGTATAAACCAAATGTAGAAATAAATAATAAGCTTTAACAATCTAATAGATGCCATATTGTAAATATGATGGCCTGCAGCCATAGCCCTGTGGCATCTGATCCTGTCAGATCTCAGATGCTAAGCAGGGTCTGGCCTGGTTAGTAGTTGGATGGGAGACCACCTGGAAACACCAGGTACTGTAGGCTTGGGAGACGGACCTGGTGACCAACTCCCAAAAAACAATCAGCCATTGAAAACCCTACAAATAGCAGAGAAGCACTGACAATAGTGTTTTGTCTGTTGTACATAGGGTCCCTATGAGTCGGATACCGACTTGATGGCACAACATAAATATGAGGAGTATTATATAAAAAGGAAATTAATTTATTAAAAAATCACATATTTATTTTTACATGTTCAAGCTTCAGTTGACTTCAAAGTGCTCTCCGTTTGAAGCAATACATCTACGGAGATTTCTTTCCACTGCTCAACCCAGGTCTTAAACTCATTGGTTTTGCTGCATTTTAGTGCTGCTGCGGTTTTTTGCTTCATCTCCTCCACATCGGCAAAACATTTCCCTTTGAGGACTTTTTTCAGCCAAGGAAGCAATAAAAAAGGTCGCACAAGTCAAGAGAGGTGGATAGGGAAGAAGGGGCGCCAGGGGCTGCTGGTTTGGGTCAAAAACTGCTGAACACTCAGTGTGGAGCGGGCAGGGGCACTGTCATGGTGGAAGAACCAGACACCTCCTTGCCACAGCTCGGGGCGTTCACTCCACAAATCATGAAGCAGCCTCCTCAAAACTTCCAGATACAAACTCAGTTGACCGTTTGACCCAGAGGAACAAATTCCAAGTGCACAACCCCTCCCACAAAGAAACAGACAACCACTGTTTTCACATTAATTTCCAGTTATTTTGCACCCCCCTCACACACACCTAAACACCATACACACACACACACACACACACACACATTAATAGTAACTTTGGAGCTGAATGGAGTATTAAAAATAGCCTAGTATGTAACTTCAACTTTATAAATGAAGAGTATAAATGAATGGAATATTAAAAATAGCCTAGTAGGTAACTTTAACTTTATAAATTTATAAATAAAGTAAGTCAAAGCATCCAAACAAGTCACGTGCATGCTTCCCCATATAGCATATACATGACGTGAGTGTACGCACAATCATCACGCTGTACATGTGCATAAACAGGCATATACCTACGTGCGCACACACAGGGAGAGAGAAAGAGTGAATCTGGGTCAGTGAAAGCATTCACTGGTGAGAGGCTACACCAGAGCAGTAGATAGAATTCTGGCAGAAGGGAAGGTGACTGGGCTGCCGAGCCTTTTGAGAAGATGAGGAATTGAGGACATGAGTTGGAAGGGACCACTTGGTCTGCCCAGCAAATGCACAGAGTGTGGGGCTGTGATGACAAGAGAGGGGAGAGAATACTGGAGAGGGGGAAGCTGATGCATTGCATGACAGTACGAAGAGTTTTCAGAGCAGGCATTTGGTGCATTGAGCTTATTTAATGCACTGGATGTGTTTGGGGTTGCTGTGTGGACCATCCAGAGACCGACTTTCAGCCATGTCTGTGATGCACACAGGCCTTGTATGGGGTTGGGATGAAATCAAGATAAGAGGGTTGAGTTCCATGTCCAGAGGGGTGTGGAAGAGGGAAGAGAGGCCACAGGAAGTGTGGGTCAGGCTTGATGGAGTGGTCAGTGAGCGCAGAGGCTGACTGAGCAGGGAGCAGGAGGCTCTAGACCCTGCAGTCACAGAGAGAAGCTGGGGATCGGTAGGCGTGGCCTGAGCTGCCAGTTGCCCTGTGCACACACTTTTGAGAACCATTCTGGATGCTGGAGGGATTTGGATGGATTTGCATCTTCTGGGCTGCTGAGTCAGAATGCCTGGTGGTGGATTCTGAGATTGGAGGCTCCTTGGCCAGTCCCCTGAGAGGATCCATAATCCCAGCGTGTCCAGAGGACCAAACATAAGACAGAGAAGCCAGTGGCCACGGAGGGAAGGTGTTTTGTGGGTGGGATGGTGTCCCGTCCCGCGTGACCCTAGTTATTCGCAGGGTCGAGGGGGACCTGTCTGAAAAGAAATGGGCGAGAGAGAAGAACAAGACCAAGCAACTAGTTGTCAAGGTCTGATTTTATTGAAACGAAACTGTTCTTTTAAGCTCACAGAAGTGAGGGAGTTGGGAGGGGTAGGCGGGGGAAGAATTTTATCTCAGTCAGCCTATCTCAATCAGCCCATGGCTGGTGCCAGCTGAAGGCCACAGCTGGCAGGTGGTCTGTAACCTATTGTGGTTTATTGCCGGCCATCAGTCATGCAAAAGGTAAAGAAAGGAAGCCAAGAGAGTATAGAGCTCTGGTGGCCTCTGCTCCCAACAGGATGGAAGCTCTATCCTGAAGCCATAGAGGAGGCTGGAGGACTGAGGAGCTACGGAATTATTATCCAGTTACCCCAATATCCTAGAACCCCAAACACGTATCTGTTACCAATAGTCACCAACTATCATCTCAAAGAATTAGCAGGATTTGCATCCTACTAATCCAATTGGGCATGTAGTCAGGAGGGACCAATCCCTGGAGAAGGACATCATGTCTGGGAGAGTGGCAGGTCAATGAAAAAAAGGAAAACCCTCCACCAGATGGATTGACACAGTGTCTGCAACAATGGGCTTAAACATAAATAAGATCGTATGCCTGGCATAGACTCAGAGAGTGTTTCACTCTGCTGTACAAAGGGTTGCTATGAGTCAGACCCAACTCGATAGCACCTAACAACAACAACAGCAATCCAAGGTAAGGGCTAAAAGCCATACATCCCCATCAGCAGAGCAAGGAAGGCACAGTGAGGCAGCTGTGTCTACACGGAGCCAAGTGTCCACCTCAGGGCACTGACTGGGAGGGGCTGTCAGGTGCTGGGAGGGGCCCATTCAGAAGTCTGGGCTTGCCCGGTATCTCTGGAAGAAATGGGTTTTCTTCTCTGGTTGTCTTCTCAACTCATGCACATCCCTTCCTCCTACTTCAATGGGAGAGTTTTGGGGGGCCAAAGATTTTTCTCACACATGTGAGAGAATCCTAATCCAAGTTGGAGTGAAAAGGGAATGTCCTGACTCCCAGAACTGGCCAGGGCCACCTTAGGTGAGACTTGGGCTCAGGCAGCAGAGGAGGGCTCTGTCCCTCCCTCTGGCTCCTGCCTGCTGTCCTCTGTGGGCTCCGTGACTGTCTTTCCAGGAGGGGATGACAGCTCTCCATATAACCTCCTACTTGCTGAATAACTGCTTGCGGAATTAAGACCCGATTCTCCCTAACATCCTTCTGAAGTCTACAAAGGACCTCCCAAATGATTACTTGAGAGCTAGCCATCGTTGAATTATTTCCTGAGCTCTTAGATCTTCAACTCACAGTTCCAGGGCCAACAAGAGAAAGTCCTTCCTCCAGGGAAGCGTGTGTTCACGTGCCCTTCTATTGCCGAAGAAGAGGGGTACTGTGTCTAGAACAATGTGGATCAGATAGTCACCCCTATGGCGACATGATACAGAGGGGACAGTTGTTGACAGCCCCAACTGGACATGAGGAAGGAGCAGAGTTCTAAACGATGCAGGTGTGTTGAAGGTGCAGAAGAACCGGTGCATCACGTAGGAGAACGGATGCACCATTTTATTTCCTGTCTCCTCCCCCATAAATTCCACAACTCTCATCTTGAGCTCCACAGCTGCATTTCATCTATCAGACAGGAAAGGTTGCCAGGGGAGGCTTCCTTCTGGAAAGCTCTCTCTCTCAAGCTCTGATGAAGCCCAAACACACAGGTGTAGAGAAGGAATGAAGGAAGCTGCCCATCATATCCAGTCTGCAAGCTAGGTAACTGTGTTGGTACCTTGGTAGCTGGTCTTGTTTGCATTTATGAATTAAGTTTTTAATACATTTGTAGATGTAATTTTTTTTGGCATTTGACTTTTGTCTCAGAAGCAAAATGTCATGGTATTTTTTAAAGTGCATAGATTTGACGCAAATGCAAAGCAAGTGCCTCTTGGCTAGGAAAATAACCATACTCAACTTGAGATGCGACGTAATGAAAAACCCATAAAGCTCTGAGAGTTTCTTCTAACAGGTGCCAAACCTTGGCTTGCCTGTTACTTTGAGGTTCCAAATGCTGATAACAATGCATGCGATTTGAGGAATACTGGGAATATAATTTACAATTCCTGGGAGATTTAAGAAACTTGAAATTGAATACACAAGCCAAAAGGTAGGTCTCATAGGTGCTGTGACACTAGGAGATGGGTGGCTAAAGAAAGAAAGAACTATTTAGGTGGGTGTGGTGGCTCTCAGCTGTAATCCCAGCATTCTGGAGGCTAAGGCAGGAGGACTGTGAACTCCAGACAACCAGGGATACATAACAAGACTTTATCAAAATGGAAGGAAGGGAGAAAGGAAGGAAGGAGGGGAGGGAGGGACGGAGGGAGGGACAGAGGGAGGGAGGGAGCGAGGGGAAAGGAAAGAAAGGAAAGGAAAGGAGGGAGGAAAGGAAAGCAGGGAGGGAGGGAAGGAAGAAAGAAAGAAGAAAAAAAGAAAGAAAAGAGAAACAACTGTTTGTTTCACTGTATGTCAAAGAAAGTCATGTGGCAATGAAGCCAAGTTAGAAGAACTGAAATATCAGTGTGTGACTGAAGGAGCAACACCCATCAACAGCCCTGGGCACTGCCCTTCCAGAACACTTATCTTTCCAGCTTATTTCTGCTTAATCACTTCCCTTTTTCCTTCCCCGATTTCTGAGTTCTGCAAAGAAAAAGACCAAATGCCTCTGACCTCTGAAACCCAAGACCCAGCAATATGCTTTGCACATGATGATGATAATATTGATGACAACTGCTAATTATTGAGTTCTCATGATAATCTAGGCACTGCACTGAGCAGTGTTAAAGGCCAAATTCTTTTACTCGTCTTAATATACATAAAGATTGTTAGTTGCCATTGATTAGGATTCAACTCATAGAAACCCTAAGTACAGCAGAACGAAGCACCACTCAGCACTGTGTCATGCACATAATCATTTTATGTTTGAGCCCACTGTTGTGGCCATTACATTTTGTCTCATAGCACGCTTTTATTTTGGGGCTGGGATTTAGCTCAGTTGGTAGAGCACCACTCTGCAGTCTCTGAGGTCCTGGGTTTGATTCCCAGCACTGCAAAAACAGGAGAAGGATCTGGCAGTCCATTTTCAAGGCAATCCAGAAACAATCAGCCATCGAGAACTCTATGAGGGTTGCTATGAGTTGGACACAACTCAACTGCACCCAACAACAACAACAACAGCAACCTTTATTTTGTTGGCCTCTCGTGGCTATTGTAAGCCTTATAAAATGAGGACATAACCCCCCCTCCCCCGTTCCTTCAGCTCCTCTCCTCTTTTTCCTATGCATCTTTGCCATCTATTCTTTCACTTCAATACAGTTGGGTCAGAGAACTTGTACACTTGGGTGTCCTCGCTGTACCCAGAGGCTTATCTTAAAATCACACACTGGTAATGCACAGATGAGGGTTAATATTATGTGTTAACATCACTGGGCCAGGTGGTTCTCTGATACTGGGTTAAACATCATTCCAGGCATGGCTGTGAGTGTGTTTGGGGTAGAAAGGAACAATGTGACGTAGAGGACTGAGGACAGCAGATGGCCTTCCCTACTGTGGGTGGGCCTCATCCCATCCTTTCAAAACCTGAGGGAACAAGGGCTGAAGAGAACTCACTCTCTCTGCCTGACTTCTTGAGACAGGCGATCTCTGACTAGAACTTTCACCAGGTGCTGTCCTGATTCTTCAGCCTTCAGACTTGGACTGAAACCCTTCCACTGGTTCTCCTGCATCTCCACCTTGCAGATGGCAGACGGCCTCCATGATCTAGTTAGCCAACCTCTCACAAGAAATCTCTCTCTCCCCTTTTGAAGTTGAATTATGGTAGGCATATGAAGCATGACATTCTTGGTTATATTTCTACTAGCACCTCAGAACCATCACACAATGCATTCTTAAATCTGCAAAAAGGAAAGTTTTCATCCCAAGATGTATATACATTTTTTGGCACCCTCTCTACAATGCAATGGGAGAAGGGCCTGGCAATCCACTCCCAAGGCAATCCCGAAACAGCCATTGAAAACCCTGTGAGGGTCGCTATGAGTCGGATACCAACTCGACGGCACCTAACAACAACAACTACTACAATGCATATATAATGTATACATAGATGTATGTTATATACATACCTCTGCGTGTATACACACACACACACACACACACACACACACACACACACACACACACAGAGTTTTGTTTTCTCTAAGAAGACCCTGAGGGCTGGGATTTAGCTCAGTTGGTAGAGCGCTGCTCTACAGTCTCTGAGGTCCTGGGTTTGATTCCCAGCACTGGGAAAATGGGAGAAGGACATGGCAACCCACTCCCAAGGCAATCCCGAAACAATCTGCCATTGAAAACCCTATGAGGGTCGCTATGAGTTGGACATGACTCAGCAGCAACTAACAAGAACAAGAAGACCCTACTAATATGCCACGTTCATGCCTATTTGAGAAATTATTCTTTATGCAGACAATTTGTGTACTATTATTGTTTTTAGAATTTTCTTTCCAAGGAATTTCTTACCCTTGGCCATTTTCTACTTGTCTTTATCGAATGTCTATTTTTCTCTAGAATGTCTACCTCATCAATTTTTAATTGACTTCCTGGACCTTCCAACAACTACCTTGAACTTTTTACTGTACAGTTACAAACTTTGGATTTTTCTCTTGTGGACTCACTATTTTTTGGTCCTTGTGTTTTCCTTTTGTCTTTTTTTTTTTTTTTTTTTTTTTTTTTTTTTTTTTTTTTTTTTTTTTTTTTTTTTTTTTTTTTTCCTTTCTCTGTTTTGGCCAGAAGAGACTGCTTTATGCTGAAGTGACCCACAACCTCAGTGACTTACAACTGCACGTTTGCTGCTCACTCCAACCACACGTCTATCTGAGCATGACTGTGTCTGCCCAGCATTACCCTGATTCTAGCACCCAAACTACCCAAGCAGCCTGCTGGCTGGCAGAGGGAATGAGAACTCAAGTCAATTTTGCATTGCCTCTAAATCATTCCACCTGAAGCTGATGTATACGCTGGGATCTAGCTCGGTTGGTAGAGTGCTGCACTGCAGTCTCTGAGGTCCTGAGTTCAATTCCCAGCACCAAAAAATGGGAGAAGGATGTGGCAACCCACTCCCAAGGCAATCCTGAAACAGTCAGCCATTGAAAACCCTATGAGGGTCGCTATGAGTTAGACCCGACTCAGGGCACCTAACAACAACAACAACAAGCAGCTGATGTATGTCATTTCCATGTACATTTCACCGGCCAAGGTAAGTCACATAGTTAAGTCTAACTTAAAAGTGGGCAGAAAAATACAATGCCACTACATTTTAAAAGGAAAAGGACTGTTGGAGAACAGCTCTACTGAATACCATCCTCTTTCATTCGGTTGAAGCATATCCTCAAGTAGCTGTCTAAGAAATGGTGCATTGCACATAAATGTTCAAGCTCTTCCATGTATGCAAAATGTCAGTTTTCACTCGCATAAGTAAAAGTAATGAGGGCATCTGGGGCTTAAAGCCATATTCTAATCCACAAGTAGGAACTAGCCAGAGAGAGAAAGTAGAGTAAGCTCTGGAAAATTTAGGCCACTGTCTCAAATAATTTGAAGATAAGGTAAACAGATTCAACTTTTACTTGGCCATAGAAAAGCAAATTAAAACATTTTTTAGAGTAAGTTTGTGGGCAGGAGGGTTTTGGAGTTTCACTCTGCAAAATAACTTTCTATGATGACAGAGATATTCTGCAGTGTGTGACCCAATACTGTAATCACTAGCTCCACGTGGCTAATGGCTGGTCTGACTCAGGGAATTGTGACTAGTGGCCATCATATTGGACACAGCAATCTAGAAATTCCCAAAAGAAATGTGGATTCAATATCATGGCCTCAGAAATGACATTTTGATGAGGAAAAGGATTGAGGAACCAGCAAAGGTCCAGAGAGAGCACTCTGTTGAGCACACATATTAAAAGGGCACACGTGGGCTTGGAGTGTGGCTCAGTGGTGGAATGCGTGCCTATCACATGCAAACCCCTTGGCTCAATCCTCAGCACCAAAACGGGAGGGGATCATGCACAACAGAGAGCATGAGAGACTGTAACATGAATGAATGAATGAATGAATGAATGAGTGGGAGAATAAGATCAAATGTTGTGCCCCTGCCCACTCCTTCCCTCTCTCTCCCTATCTCCTCCCCTTTCCTTCCTTCTTCCTTCCCTCCCTCTCATATTGGGGATTGAACCCAGGGCTTTGCACATGTTAAGAACACGTTCTACCACTGAGCTACATCTGCAGCCCTTCTTACTCACACTTCGAACAAGAACAAAGAGATGATTTTTCTGTTTTTCTTTTTTTATATGCACAAGAAGAAAATGAGTAAGGATAAAATGAGGTCTGCTGTTCACTGGGGGTCAGCAATGTGGTTTACACTTGGCAGAAAAAGAGAGGCATACCCCAGGGCTGCTCATCTCCCTCGTTTCTCCCAAGCAGAATGGCAGTTGGTTGACAGGTACTGTGGTCTAGGTATGGTTTGAGGATGTCCCCCATAGTCTCCTGTGGTGGGGGGAATCGTGGTCCTCAGTGTGGTGCTAGTGGGAGGTGCTTCTTGTGGGACCTGTTAGTTCTTGCAAGATAGTTGTTACAAAAGCACTAGGCTGACCCCTGTTCATTCTCTGGCTTCCTGTCTCTCCATTTGGTCTCTTCTTCTTGCATGTACTCCTGCCATGAAGCCATCTGAATGATGTGATGCAAGCAAGGGGTCCTAACAGAGATTGAACTGTGGGGCCCAATGGCCTTGGACTTTCATTCTTCAAAGTGGTGGGCTAATTAATACTCTTGTCTCTCCCTCCCTCTCTCTCTCCCCTTCTCTCTTTCCTTGTCCCTCCCTCTCCTTCTCTTCTCCTTTAGACCCCAGGGATTTGTACATGGAAAGCACACAGTCTTTAACTGAGCTACATCCCCAGCCATAAATCTCTTTTCTTTATAAAGTGTCCAGCCTTGAGTATTTTGTTATAGCAATGGAAAGTAAACTAATACAACAGGTAAGGGGGGAAAGATGATAGGAAAGCTCCTATGTCATCTAATGGAGTTAGATTTTCTGGCCCAGATCTAAGGCCACTGTTCTCAAACTGGAGGATACAAAAGAATCATCTGGAGTCTTTGTTAAATAAGCAGGTTACCCAGGAACAACTCCTGAGATTATAACTGCAGAGAACCTGAGGCAGTGTGAGGGATTATTATCGGAGTATGGCAGAATAAGTATTGAAGGATTCTCCAAAGGGGGCTGCATATGATCCCAACATGCAGGAAGGAAATGTTAGACCTAATAGTGGCATTCACCATTTCCTCTAACGGGGTGTTGTGGTTTGATTCTAAAATGTCCCACAAAGGTCATGTGTTTAAATGCTTGGTCCCCAGGTGGTGGTACTGGTTGTGGAGGCTGTGGAGCTTTGGGAGGTAGGACCTAGCATGCAGAAGGAGCTCCCTGGGACAGGCCTTTGGAGGTTTTACCTGGAATAGGAGGCTCCCTCTGCTTCCAGTCTGCCATGATCTGAGGTTCTCTGTCACAGACCCTCCTGTCTGTCCCACTGCCAGGCCCACACCGCCAGTACAGAGTGAGATGCTCTAAATCTTAAGCCAAGACAAATCTTTCCTCCTGTAAGTTGCTTCTGCCAGGTAATTAAGTCTGCCTGATAAAATGGGAATATTTTAAGAATGTAAGAAGGTTGGAGACCACCTCAAAAGACCATACAGCTAAACGTACATCTCCCTCCTACCAGGAGGCACATTCTCCAAAAATCCTTCTCCAGTACAGCTGTCACCACTGCTGTTTCTCTTTCTTTCTGCAGGGTCTGTTTATATACAAGCATGTCTGGATTTTTTTTCTCTGAGCACAGATGGCAGCTTATTAAATACATTAGCTAACATCTTATTTTGTTTGCATTTAAAGATATAAATTGTTCATCCTTTCCTATCAGCACATATTGATCTGCCCCACCCTTTTTAGGTACAAGGAAGCAGCACAATGTAGTGGTTTTGAAAACTGGCTCTGAGTCTAGACTGCCTAGCTGGAAACCCCAGCCCTGTCACCTTGACAAGCAACTTAACCACTGTAGACTTCAGTTACTACACCTATAAAGTGAGGATAATAATAGTATGTATCTTATAAAGGTTAAATGAGTTAATCTATGATAAGTGATTAGAACAGTGTCTTATCTGTAATAACTCCTTATTATTATAAAAAAAGATCACATGATTCTGATGGGAATTGACTAAGGTATATACTTTGAATATCTCCATCCTAAAATAAGACAGTTTCACTTACTCATTCACTCTTCATTCATTCATTCATTATGTTGAGTGCTTATCATGTATCAAATAATAAATATATGGAAACAAATCAAGAGAATCCAGTCTTGCCTTCAAAGAGTTGAATGCCAACCACAGAATACACCACATGGTAATATTCATCCCACATCCACCCAATTAGCCTGGAAAACCATATTTTTTTCCTTCTGTGTTTTCTTAATGTGATAAGGTATGTTCGGTAAATGCTTGACACATGAAATAATGGTAAATTGGCCATCATATACACATGACCTTGAATGCTTGCTCAGTAACTGTTGTTGTTGTTGTTGTTAGGTGCCGTCGAGTCAGTATCCAACTCATAGTGACCCTCATAGGGTTTTCAATGGCTGACTGTTTCGGGATTGCCTTGGGAGTGGATTGCCAGACCCTTCTCCCATTTTTGTGGTGCTGGGAATTGAACTCGGGACCTCAGAGACTGCAGCGCAGTGCTCTACCAACTGAGCTAAATCCCAGCCCTGCTCAGTAATAGGGGCCATGAAAACAAATGACGATTTCTAGGACCTGGCTATGCTGGCAAACTTGGGAAGCTTCACTTTCTCCTCCTGGCTGCCTCTCCCCTTTCTTCTGCTTTTTCTCCAGCCATAATTTCCTCTAGAGACCAGAGTCTAGTCCTTCACAGCCAAGAACCACTGCCCTATGCTAGACTGGCACCTACCTTTGCCCAAATCAAGATGCCATGCCTCTTGCTCTCCACCAAAGGCACAGGTCCTCAAAATTACCATGCTAAAATGACGATTTATAACCGTTTACTGTGTATGTGCTTTTCCAGGAGAATGGGTGATCATTAAAGAACAGGCAATTTAATCCAAATAAATTAATATCTAATAGTAGAATTTCAGGAAGTCGTTTTTCAGTAATCGACATTTTCAAAGGTTTTTACAACGTAGACTAACAAGATCAGTTAGTAATACCACCTCCCTCCTTCATACAGTTGCTAGTCCCCCTAAATTCACAAAGCCCTGAGCCTTCCATTTATCAAACTTCTGTGTGAGCTGGAATCACTATTCCTGTCTTGTCGATTGTGAAACCAGGACACATCAGGTTTAAACTGTTTGTTTAAACTAAAAGTCCCAGAAACGGTGAGAGCCAGAATTCCAACTGTGATCTCCAGCCTTGAGGTCGGCAACCCTTCCTGCCTCCCCTCGTGGTGGCCCAATCCAACTGGGGGGAATGCTTGGGGAAGATGCATTGCCTACCCACAGTCTCTGAAAATTGCCCTCACCATCCGGTGGTGATCGTTACAAATCCAGTCTTCAGTTCCACCACCATGAACTGGCCATGAGTGGTGAAATTCTCACTGAACCCCCAAAAAGGTATCAGCATCTCAACTGGAAATTCAACCTGCATGCACAAGCTCCTTCATTCCGTAGTTTGAGGTCAGAAAGACACCTCTTCTCTAGTTTCTGTAGCTGCAGCGCCCTCTAGTGATGAAATATGGCACCACATCCACCGAAAACCATGTGCTGAGAGGGGCTGTCACTCACAGCCATTCTTACAGGGTGCAAAACATCCCCACATACAGCTTCCAATATACCTGGCAATAGCTGAGCCTTGTGCATTATTAAAACATTGGGTCACGCTTTCTGAATAAGATATAAGGGCCTCCTTAAAGCCTCAGGATAAAGAAATAAATCATAGACAATTTTCCCCTTTTGTTCTTAAGAGTACGTTTCCTACATTTCAAAGAACACACACACACACACACACACACACACACACACACACACACACACACACACACACACGCACCAGAGAAAGTAGGATCTGGACCTAAAAAGTGGCCCAGAAATTGCAAACAGGCAAGATTGGAACTATGGAAATGTTTTGCACAAGGTTCTGATTGTTCGTTTGCTATTTTTTTTCTAAAATGAATTGAAATGCTCTTCGGTGAACTTTGTGTCTCCAGCTGCCCACAGGCCTTACCACTTCCTGTAGGCTTGTTTGGTTTCCTCCAAAGCTGACCAAAGCCAAGGAGTTGCAAGCGGGCAGTTCATTTGGGAGATCTGCAGACACAGGGAGAGCGAGGTGGCAGAGTGAAGTGCCTAATAAGGGGTGTGGCAAGTATGGGCTGATGGTGCCCCCCCAAAATACACCTGTTCAAGTCCCTGCCTTCAGCACCTCTGAGTGTTGGAGACGCGGCCTTTAAAGAGGCAAGGGAGGTGACCCCGTCTGACTGGCGTCCTCATAAGAAGAGCTTAGGACAGAGACAAGTAGGAGCAAGAGGAACCTGTGAAGACACAGGGGGGAGACAGCCATCTGCAAGCTAAGGACAGAAAAAAATAACCCTGCCAACGCTTCAGCCTCGGACCTTCCAGCTTCCAGGACTGTGAGAAAGTCAAGTGCTGCTGTTTAAACCACCCAGGCTGTGGAACTTTGAAATGACAGCCCCAAGCAAAGTAACCCGGGGTGTGTGAATATGGGGTCACCCCTGTGGGCAAAGGGGCTGGGATTTAGCTCAGTTGGTAGAGCGCTGCGCTGCAGTCTCTGAGGTCCCGAATTCAATTCCCAGCACCGCAAAAATGGGAGCAGGACCTGGCAATCCACTCCCAAGGCAATCCTGAAACAGTCAGCCACTGAAAACCCTATGAGGGTGGCTATGAGTAGGATACCGATTCAATGGCACCTAACAACAACAACAACTGTGGGCAAATGGGGCTCTGTGCTGCCAGGGGACCCCTGATAACACTGCAGGAAACACACCTCAGAACTGAGGCCACAGAATAGGTCCCAGATGGTCCCCCTTGGTTGAGGGCCGTTCCCAGGGACACTGACTCCTCTGCATTTTCTGGATGTCCTATGAATGATGGAGGTCCTGTCCACAGGCAGGGAGGCAGAGAGATACACGTCCTGCGGGGGGACGTTCACAGAATGTCAGGGGACTGTCTGGCCAAGGGAATGCGGGTTGAACATCAGGCGCACTGGCTACACTATGATCGCACGACTTCCTGCCTCACACTAAGTCAATCACGTGGGTACCAAAATGACTCCCGCAGGAACAAGCCTACATTGCCAACACCCACCCCATGCGGATTTGCCTTCCTCCTCGCCATTGAGGCTTCAGCCTAAGTGGCTTTGCCAGAGAGCCCTTCTCTGAGCAGTTGGCTAGTGCTGTCCCCGCCCCCGCGTGCTGGAAGTCTCGGGCAACTTAGAATCTCCACACCTCTCTCTGCTCGCACCACTGAGCACGTGGCGCCGAACATTCCCAGGATTCTTTGCACACTGCCCTTGATGTGATGACGGATGCGCATCCAGGTGAGCTTTCTGAACCCTAATGAGACCACAGGCTTTGCCACCACTGAAGAAAACAAGTTATGTGAGCGCTATCAGATGTTTTAGCTTCATTTGCCCATTTGTCGTGTGTCCCATTCGATGGCACGCTTTGTTCTTTGGTATTTGAGCTAATGACGCTGCCCCTGTGTTGGGTGCTGCTTCCTAGGCTCTGAGGTGCTCTGCCATGCCCTGCCCCAGGAGATCGCGGAACAGGCTGGAGAAATACAGCCGAGGCAACACAAGCCCTACTTTGCACCGATTTGCAAAGCAGAGGCCAGAGCAGGGGTCACTCAACAGGGGTGTGGCAGAGCCTCACGCAAGACAGCTCTCCAAACGCTACGCTTGGACGCCTTCCATTTCCAGGTGTGGGGAGGAAACTGTAACTCTCACTGTGCCTGTGACACAGGATGGCTCTGAATAAAAGCAGAGCATCACGTCTGCTTCCCAAGTAAATTCCCCACGAGAATCTGACCCTTCCATTGAGAGATCTTCCTCTCTCCTAATTGAAAGAGTTTTGTTATTGAGTTAACAACGGTCTTCAGTTGCTACTATGTAATTAAGCCCCTTGCTGGTTGAGAAATAAATTATATAATAGTATACTCCAGGGGCTTATTTCTCCTCTCTTCAAGAATCCATTGCCTGGGAAGGGCATATGACTCAATGGTAGAGCACTTGCCCAGCATTTGTGATGCCCTGATTTCTAGCCCCAGTACCCCCAAACGAAAACAGTCTATTGGCTTGTTGTTCTTCATTTTGCTTTTTATCTAAGTGGTACAACAGATCAATAGCCAATCGTTGCTTTTGTAATCAGGCCAAAAGAATCTCCGCATCTTTGCTCTTACCCCACCCCAAATAACAGCCACAGTGAGCCTTTGAAACTATAGGATAGTGCATGTCACTAGTTTGCTCAAAAATCTCCCAGTGGCTTCTCATGGCACTGAGGGTGTCCAAATCATTCAAAGACCCTCAATGATCTGCTGTCTACCTCCTCTGCACCCCTCAGACCTCACCCACTGTTTTGCTCCTCATAAATTCCCAGCCTCCCAAGGCTTCTGCTGACATTTTCTAACACATCAAATGTGTGTCCGTGTGCAGGGCCTTTGCACTTGCTGTTTCTTTAGCTGGAACTTTCTCCCAGATTCATACATGCCTGCCTCTGTGTCTCCTTCACATCTTTGCCTAAATGGTCTTTCCAGTGAGCTCCTCCACGCAGGGAAGATTCCACTTGTTTGATTTGGTGCCTTGCTGCCAAAAGTTCAGCTTCCAGTGCACTTAATAAATATTTATCGAACCAATAGAAAGAGTGAGAGATAGGATCATATACTGTTTGATATTTATGTCACATATTTTATTTAAAATATCTTGGTTACAAGATCTACACTTATGCACTGGACAGGTTATGACCCTCTCCACTCCAAAGTCTTAAATATTGGCTCCTTTATTATAGGGAAGTATGCGGTTTTTGACACTGGCAGAGAAAGAATAGTGACCAAAGTTTATGCTCCAAAATTAGCAGTGCCTACTCACTGCACTGGGAGAAGGACCCAGCAACTCACTCCCAAAAAATCAATCAGCCATTGAAAACCCTATGAACAGCAGAGAAGCACTGACAATAGTGTTTCCCCTGTTGTATGCAGGGTTGCTATGAGGATACCGACTCAACGGTACCTAACAACAACAACAACAACTCACTGTCAAAGTGCCAATAAGAAAGACAATGCAAGAACAGCTCTTGATTTGTACAAAGCCTCTAAATCTACCTTTTTTCTATTCTGAGGCTGCATAATGTTCTATACCCAACTTAGACCTCTCTCAGTAACTGTTCATCAAGGACCTCAGAGGAAATTATACAACAATTAAAAGTCAATGCTCTCACGAGGCACACTGTCTCATTTTGACTGTCCTCCAAGCAGACCTAGAGAGAAGGATGGGAAGTCACATAGGGTATTTGGGCAGGGGTCACAGGAATAAGAGAAGGGCAGGGGAAGATGAGACAGGAGAAAGAAGGAAGTGAAAGGGGACTGGCTCCCGGGAATGGCCCGCTCTGTGCTCCCACGTGCGCACTTCCTGCTGAGTCCTGCCCAGAGACTAGGAGATGGGAACATAAATTGGAGGACTCGAAGCATCCTGGGCTGAAGGGGGTGAAGCAGGAGATCTCACTAAGGTATGGGAGTTGTACTGGAGAAATGGCAGCCATGGCCCACTCAGATGGGGAAAGCCACCTGCATCTCATAGAGACACTTTCACTTTCCCCCAGTGAAAGGGGACTGAGCAAGCAGAAGCTCACCAAAGACCATGGAGTTTGGTCCCAGGGAGGCTCCTGGGAGGCTGGGAGGGAAAGGCTCCCAGGAGAGGAGGCAATGATGGCCTGAGGAGCAGAGGCTCAAGAAAGGAGCTAGCAGTGCAGAGGAGGGGAAGCGAGGGTGTCGTCACAGAAAGCTTTCGATGTCCAGAGGAGGTGATGTTGGAGAGGAGACCTGGTACACACAGAAGATGGAGCAAGGAGCTGAGGCCCTGGGGCAGCATGACATAGCTTCGCATAAAGAAGCAGTTCACACCCCTGGCTATTCTGGACGTGCAACTACTTCTCCAACAGAGAGAACTTCTTTGAACCACCATCCACTGGGTAGCACAGTCAGGTTAGTTCTCCCTTCTCCCTCACCTCAGCAATCTGCAGAGGCCCCAGAGAGAACAGGGGAAGCAGAAGGATCTGCTCCTCTGGTTTGTGGCCCCCATGGTTCATTTCTGGGTTAGGACAGTGCTGGGGATGGAACCGAGGGCCTGGTGCATGCTGGGCAGGTGCTCTACCACTGCACCACATCCCCAGCCCTTCTGGTCATTGATCACGTGTGTCCACCTGGCCAGGCTATGGTACTTAGATATTTGGTCAAGCCTTGGGCTGGAGGTCACTGGGGAGGTAGAGTAGACTCTGAGTAACGCAGATAATTCTTCATAATGTGGGTAGGACTTGGTCCATTGGCTGGTGGTTTCAAGAGAAAAGACTGGCTCAATTTAGAGGGAGTTCTGTTTTTCAGCAAGATGAACTTCATACTTGAGTTGCAATGGACACTGCTCCCTGGGTGTCCATGTGTTGTGCAGAATTTGGACTTGCCAGTCCTCAAGAGCTGGAGTGTCAGTGTCTCAGTATCTCTCTCTATTCCTCTCCACCTTCTCTCTCAGTGCACGCGCACGCACGCGCACGCACGCGCGCGCACACACACACACGCATGCACGCACACCACACCCTATTGGTCTGATTTTCTGAAGAGCCCTGGCAAATATGTTGGTCATTATCCTTGGAAACATCCTGGTGTCCTCCGGCCTCTGGTCACACTTATCCACAGATGTCACCATGGCAAGGCCTGGCTGGGTGTAGCTTTCACTGAGCTACTTCTGTGCCCCTGTAGGGGTGAACGAAAACACCTGACTGTTCTCCCATGGGTCTCTGGAGCCAGAAGTGTCTCTACGAGATGCATGTGGCTTTCCCCATCTGAGTGGGCCATGGCCGCCATTTCTCCAGTACAACTCCCATACCTTAGTGAGATTTCCTACTTCACCCCGTTCAGCCCAGGATGCTTCAAGTCCTCAAATTTATGTTCCCATATCCTATCCTCTGGGCAAGACTCAGCAGGAAGAGTGCACACAGGAGCACAGAGGAGGGCCTTTTCAGGAGCCAGGTCAGCCAGTGACTCTGCCTCCCTCAGATATCACACACACACAGTTTTCTCCCTCCCTCTCTCTCTCTCTCTCTCTCTCTCTCTCTCTCTCTTTCTGATTCTTAACTGTCACTTGCTCATCCTGTTTCCTTTCTCCTGTTTATTCTTCTCCTTGTAGGGTCTTTTCATAGTTTTGTGTGGTTCCTTCCAATTGGTTAACCTTTGAAGGATCTAAGTTCTCCTGAACCTAGTATAGAGAAGAGTTCAAGAGAATGTTTCCAGGAAGCAGGAATATTTCTTTGAATCAAGATTTATTAGGTGAATTGGTTTTGTCTTTACATCTTTCCAAGTAATTAAAAAATGGTTATGAAGCTATTCATATTGTAAATTCTCTCTTATTTTCCCCTGCTACCTCAGTGACAATCTGCTACCTACAAATATGGCTTGCTCTAAGGGATTCTTTGCTTAGACTCACATTGTTAATTTTTCACACTAAGTGTGACTCTAGGATGGCTCCTTAAGTGAACTGCATTCCTGTTTTCTAGTCCTAGACCCAAGGAATTGATAGTTTTCAGATCCAAGTCTCCAGCAGTTTGAAGAATTAGCGTCTTCAGGGTCTGAGAAGGGGTGATTGTTTTTGTTTTCTTTTTCTTTTTTTAAGATCTGCACTTCTTAAGATAACTGTTTCCCCCTGTGTCCACCTCTACTCAACCCCTGTGTCTGTAGTCTACATTATCACCTAGCCCAGGGCTGGAGGTTCGCCAATCTCCTCATCTCACTAAAGGTGGGATTAGAATTTGTTTCTTCAGGTGACTTAGTACCATTATGTTTGGAACAGAAGTCTCTTATGAATTCATTATCTCATCAAAGGGGGCAGGAAAGCTTGGCCTGGCCCAGTCATGTGTTCCTCCACCCCTAACTGTTTATGTTTGAAAATTTATGCCCTGGGTCTTTGGGACTTGGAAGGCAAAAGGTCAGGCTCTTCCAACGGAACAGGTTTCACTCTCAAAACTTCTCTATGTGCATTGCATTTTAAGAGCCTGTCTTAAAAATAAAAAGCCAAGATTTAACTCTTGTGTTCCCTGACATGCACCAAACAGCCATGTCATGAATCAACAATGGTCACTTCGTTGCCTTACCCAGCAGGGCAATGGATTTACAAATTATTTGCTGAGAAAAAAAAACCAAAAAAACAAAAACATAAAGTACTATATCAAAGTGGTAACCAACACTGTAACGGGTAACATTTCAGAACCAATACCCTAAAGCAGAGGCTCATTATCTTTCATTATGGTGCAGTGACACAGAAAAAAATAAAAAATAAGCACCAAGTAAGTACAAGGAGAGCAATTAGGCCAAGAATCTTTTACCTGTCTCTCCTACACAAGTCAGTCTCAATGTTGTGCTCTCTCCCTCTCTCCAAGGTTATGTGGTGACTTAAAACACTCTCCCAAACTTTTTATCTCTCTGTTTCAATGATCTGACTGACACGTCAGATTTATTTACATAAAAGATATGGTTAAATTTGCTATGATTTTGTTAGAGGCAGAATTAGCCAGATATTATTAATAGTATAAATAAAATTACATTAACCGCCAGCTGCTCTTAAGAAATGTATCATATTTCTCCTTTATCCCACTAAAAGCATAATGTTAGGAAGCTAGATAGGTATTAAAAGGCCATGAGGGAAATGGTGTTTCAAAGTGGCTCCCACTGTTTGCTATGGCCTGGAACGGGCTTCCCAGAACACTGAGAAGGACATTCTAAGGGACCCTACACACCCTAAACCAAGACCAATGTCTACTTTACTCCTCAGGTAATGAACATATGTAGACCATTCCAACGCATCCACCTATGAGCCCATTCTTTTGAAATATGCCAAACAACTCCATTAAGCCATTTTACAAAACAAAGACCCTAGGTTCCATATGTCCTAAACCACAAAAGATTACTAAACAAGAGGCTGTCCACACCCTATCCGGGAAGCTCAGAGCTTGAGTTTGGCACCCAGAGTTCCTGTCACATTGGGTGTGTTCTTGTTGTTGTTGTTAGGTGCCATCGAGTCGAGTCCGACTCATAGTGACCCCATGTACAGCAGATTGAAACACTTGCCGATTCTGTGCCAGGCAAACGATCTTATTGATGTTTAAGCCCATTGTTGCAGACACTGTGTTAATCCATCTGGTGGAGGGTTTTCCTCTTTTCTGTTGACCCGCCACTCTTCCAAACATGATGTCCTTCTCCAGGGATTGTTCTCTCCTGACTACATGTCCGAAATATGTAAGACACAGTTTGGCCATTTTTGCTTCCAAGGAGCACTCTGGTTGTACTTCTTCTAAGACAGATCTGTTGGTTCTTCTGGCAGTCCATGGTATATTCAATAGACGTCTCCAGCACCACAATTCAAAAGCATCAATTCTTTTTCTGTCTCTCTTGTTCAATGTCCAGCTTTCACAACCATATGATGCCACTGAAAATACCATGGCATGAGTCAGATGCACCTTTGTCTTCAATGTGACATCTATGCTTTTTAATACTCTAAAGAGATCTTTTGCCACAGCTTTTCCTAGAGCGATGCGTCTTTTGATTTCTTGACTGCTGCTTGCACGGGTGTTGATTATAGAGCCAAGCAAAGCAAAATCTTGGACAACTTCAATCTTTTCTCCATTTATTGTGAAGTTGGGTGTGTCATAGTGTAAACAAAACTAGAGGGAACACGTGCCCACTCTCTCCTCTCTCAGGCAGGCAGCCACAGGCACGTCTCTCCCTTCTCTCAGGACAGCTGTACAGGTGCCAGCCCTGGCCTCGGGGCCGCCATCTTCTCTGTCTATCCAATGTGCTTTCCTTTAAAAAGCTTGTTTAACTCTTTTTCTGCTCTCTGTCTTTTCCTTCCCCTCAGGAACATCCTAATCTTAGGCCAATTCACTCCCCCCGCCCCCCCAAAAAAAAAGGTTTTCCCAAATTTTTCGATCCACTTTTTTATCCAAGCTTCTCTAGATATCTCAGTTTTCCCCAGTAATTAGTCTTCACAGGCAAACTCTTTACAGTAAATCTTGTCTATATTCTGGGCTATATTTATATCCATGTTACATCTGAACTCTTTCAAACACTGAATACAAGTATCAAGAATGTTGCTGCGGTTCACCAGTGCTGCTGGTTAATGCCCAGAACTGTGTCCCCAAGGACAGTACTTCCCAGGCTACAAACTATCCTATAGGGTTGATCAAGAGCCAAACTCATAACCTATTGGTAGCAATATTGTCTAGCATGTATTAATATTCAATATTTTTAAATGTTAGGAATCTTCTCTCTGACACAGACATGCAGTTTATGTAATGTGTTTCTCTTGGGACTTTCTTTTCTGAAAAATAAAATCTGAGCTGGGCACAGTGGCGCATGCCTGAAATCCCAGTGGCTCGGGAGGCAGAGGCAGGAGGATCATAAGTTGGAGACCAGAGGCAGTCTGCATAACTTAGCGAGACCCCATCTCAAAAAAGTAAAAAAAAAATGGGCTGAGGGTGCAGCTCAGTTGTCCAGCACTTGCAGAGCATGCAGGCACGAGGCCCTGGGTTCAACCCCAGAACCACAAAAACATAAATAAATATAAGTAAATAAATAAATAAAATAAAATCTGAGAAGTTATTTATTTGTGTATGTAGAAACTTCCTTTATTCAGGTTTCTATGATATACTATAACCTTTCCTGCAGAATATATTGCAATTGTTTATCTTAAGGCTGGACGTTTTGTAATGGCCTGTGCCCAAAACAATAGCATTCTGACATTTAGATGGAGCCAAATATCTCAAATGGGTTGTTTCATTTTGTTTTTTGTTGTAAAGAAATTCAGGGTGATTTGGCAGTTTTACACAGTTAGAAGTGAATGACAAAGCAGTGTCAAGGGATTCTGAGGCTGAAGGTATACACCAGGATAAAGACTCTGAGGGTGTCAAGGTCAAAGAATACAAAAGCACTGAGCCAGAAGACCTGAGGTTATGAACTGACCCAAGTGTGTCAACCAAACCCAGTTGTCTTTTCATTGAGAAACTGGGGAAAATAACTCCCAACATGACTATTCTCGGGGAAAGCTCACAAGTGAGGAACAGTATGCAAACTGTCATATATACAAAGATCATCTACTATTATTATTAATGAACACTGCATTGTTTTAAAAACCAGTTTGGGGGCTCAGAAAATGATACCCTAACCAATGACACTTTACTCTGCCGAGACGCCTTAGAAGCTGGCTCAGATCCAAGGTCCTTATGACCTTCCTTTGTCACTCTGTACCCCACAACACTCAGGGAGAAGCTCCTGAGAAGTTCCCTTAGCTCCCTGATCAAATCTTCCAAAGAGCAGCACAGCGGCCTTCAGTCTTCTTGAGTCTCATTAACCAAGGAAGACTAACACTCACATCGCAAGAAGAAAGACTGAGGTCTGTCAACAAACCTGGACAGACCTGTCACCCTCCACTGTCTTCATTTCTGTTCCACAGAGAATCATTTACAAACCATTATCTGTTCTGCAGGCCCAGAAAGTTTTGTCCCAGAGCCCTGTATATTCTCCAAACCCACTGAATTCCACTAAAGATCATTTGCTACCTCCCTACAAAGTGTCTCCCTTCCCTGCCTTCCCCTCTTCTATGGAGAGAATACATAAGGCTCTGGATAGCGCTGAGCTAATGGGTAATTACACTTTATGATTGTCTCCATGCATATTAATCAATTTGTGTAGGTTTTCTCCAATTAATCTCCTTATGATCAGTTCATTACACCAAGCCTTTAGGGGAAAGAACAGGCTTTCTCTTTCCCCTATGCCATACCTAAAGGATCACATGTATTTGTTGTGTCTTTGGTTTATTCCTGACTTAGCTCAGAATCCCCAGAAGTAGCGTTTGGAAGTGGGACGCTTTCTGTGAGGATGCCCTCAGGCAAAACCCACAGCAAATGAAGAAACATAACAGATCTGGGGCAGGAGCCTGGCCCAGATGTAGTTTCTGCTGAAGTCTAGCCTCAGCCTGCTTCACGGGGAGCTCTGCAGTGTGAACCACGTCACAGGGGCATATTAACATGACACAAGGAGGCTTTTGACATCTCTGCAGTGACATCTGTCACTGGCTGCTGGGGAGGTGGGAGCACTGTAATGGCAGAATGTCTGAGGAATTTCCCTGTGAGGAGGCACCTCCTATGCAGGATTCTCCAGTGAAGAGTTGTGAGCCATCTGCAGCCAACCCTCCCAGCAGGAGAAAGGATGCGTCAGCTGGGCAAAGGAGATCTGGCCAGGCTCGCCTAGCCTCCCTTTGTTGGCACAAACACCCACTGGTCCCCAGGTCTTTCTCACTGTGCATTTTCCCTGCACGGAATCAGATTCTTTGCCAATCTACAAGGAGCCTCCAACTACGAAACCAGCAGCAGCCTAAGTCAGAGGAACCAGAACTATGTTTCGAAGTCACCAGCCAGGCGTTGTTTAATAACGTCACTTACAGCCTAAAGCCCGACGGGAAAATAAGATTTCCCTATGGGAACAGAAAAAGCTGACATTTACTAAACTCCAACTGTGTGCCAGGCACTGTACTCGACTCTGACCTGGGATCTCATGGTTCCCTTCCAAGGGCCCTAAGAAGTTGGGAGAGATTTTCTTCCCTCTGCTCACCTTTAAGTATTATGGTGCAGGACATTGAAACCCACACAAGGAAGATCCACTTAAGACACAGAATCCAACATTTATTTCCACAAGTTAGCAAGAGGAGAGGGCCTCTTTGGGACTTCCCACTACGATGCTGAAGTGTACACTTAGCATTTCAATTCCATAAACAAATAATGTGTACCCCTCTGTGTATAACATGCAGCACACAGGTGCAATGACGCACAGAACAGTTGGCCTGGGCCCTGCCCGTTAGGAGGTTACAGAGTGCAGGGGTACCAATATTCCCTTGTCAGTAGTTGGATCCCCCAAAGACAGGCATCATTCATCCTGACTTTACTATGTATCAGGCCTTCAACTACCAGTAGATAGATAAAGAAAAAAAAAAGTTTCTACTCAAGAAGGGTATATTTTCAAATTACATGACTTATTCTTAGTATTTAATTTTTGCCGCTTAGGTCTTCATCTTAAAATTTAATCATAACTCCCTATCAGTGCTGTCTTTAATTTGCTCCAGAATGGACAGCATGGCAGGTGTCCCACAGGTGGTACCGCTCCACTCATGCAATGCATCAAGTCGTTGCTAGAGAATGAAGACTGACGTTTGTCCTTTGGGGACCACATCAGACAAAATGAGAACTAAACTAGGTATTTTTGCTTTGGTAACACAGATACAGCGCATTCCTGGAAAACAAGGTTAGACATCAGCCATAATCTGGGATAATCTGAATTCCAAGTGCTGCCATTTGAAATAAACATGTTTAATGCCCTGGAATAAAAACTGGGGTCACACTCAGCATTTTATGTGTTCTAAAGCGCAAACATTAATGCAATTTTAATCATTCCCCTTCTTCTGTCAGATTCTACTTTGATTCCAGCCCAGACGTCAGGAGATGTCAGGAGAACAGAGAAGGGATTTATCTATTTATGACTAATGACTCC
>VMDO01003600.1:50000-139927 GCA_007922755.1 Pedetes capensis
CTGTCTTAAAATACAGGCTTCAAAGACAAGGGAGAAAGAAGGGTTGAGCTATAGCTGTGTACTAACAGGTAAAAAATAAGGGGAAAGTTCTTATGAAGGAAAGCACTAATAGTAGAAATCTGTGAGTTTAACATGATACAAGAGGTGAGACAAGTGTTTTAATTACCATTTCATCCCCATTTTACTGATGAAGAAACTGAGATTCAGAGAACTTTAATCCAAAGTAATACAGAATATTATTCGCACATCTCCAATCTGAACACAGTTTATTACAGAGCTTCACTTTTAGTAACTGTGCTATCTGTATCATTTACAAGAAACAAGCTAATTTACTTGAATGACCCACATTGGCCAAGTACAGGGGCAGAATCCATTAGACAACTGCTTAGACTTTCACTACTTTTTGCCAGAGAAGATGGAATTTTACCCAAGCTTTCAATTTGAATCTGAAACTGACTCACTGAAGCTGGGGACCTACCACTAGGTGGTAGATCTTGACCTGTCTGTTACTGATGGTCTACCAGATGCTCAGAGTGAGTACTGGCTCAGATTACTTGGGAGGAGGCTGTACAAGGTTGGAAACGTCAACAGAAACCACAGAAATGAGCCAGCCTCTGGCTTTGGCAATGCCAGATAAGAATTTGCTGTGTGTGTGCCTGCTAGGGAGGAAGGGCAAAAGAAGGCAGGAAGGTGCAAGATGGGCCCAGAGCGACCTCAGTCCTGAGCCAACCTCCAGACCCCTCTCCATCCTCTCCAATTTTGTTTTCGCTCTTTTTTTTTTTTTTTTTTTTTGACAGGGTATCAGTTACGTAATCCAGGCTGACCTCAAACTTGCAATCCTGCCTCAGCCTCCCAAATGCTAGGATTATAGGTGTGCACCACCATACCTGGCTGCATCCTCTCCAACTCCTAGACAACCTTTGATTCTTGTAAACTTTTAGAAAAAAAAAAAATTTAATACATTGAACCTAGCAACTGTCTTAATTGACTACACAAAGAGTCCTCTCCTTTGGGATTCAACATCTCAAACACTGTTCCATTCAGTCAAGAATACATCAGAGTAGACAACAAGTGATCCATGGACCCTGCTCTTTTATGGCTAACATTCCAGTGATGGTTCTGCATTCCTCTTCCGAGCTCACCTCTGGCTTGATGTGTCTCCTGTAAGATTTCCAGGTAAAATGGTATTCTCTCCAAAGTGAGAAACATGGCAGCAAGATATTTAAAAGAATGTTGACCCAGTTTGGAATTGTACTTGCGAGGGGTTAATGAGAGATCTAGCACTGACTGTCAGAGGGGCACCCTTTCTCTGCTAGGTGGTACAGGAGTCCCAAGGAGGCTCCCTCAGTGTAAGCATATTCATGAAAGGTTTTGTTCTTCACTATGCCTCAGTCCCATTTCGGCATTTACTGTTCAAGGTCATTAGGTCCATTCAAAGATAGAAGCCTCGAATGCCCCAGCATTCAGACCCTTTATTTTCAGACTGGCTACTGGACCTTCAGAGCTATAGGGCTGATGATGTGTCCCCATCTGGGAGAATCTACCTTCTCTTCTGGTATCGCCTGGGGGCAGGATATTAGGCCATGCCAAGTGCAGGACTGACCCCTTTCACTTTGCCATCTGTAAGAGCTGCCTCAGTCTTGGAAGCTCTAAATCTCTCCTAAAGTGGTGATGGATTTGGGGCTTAGCACTCCCTTTCTCAAGCAAAGAATACTTCATTTTCTCCTAGGAAGTCCTTGGAAAGAAGCCAGGAAACATGGCTCTTTATTCTTTCATGGTAAGAGTACAAAAAATAAAATAAAACAGTTAATTTTTCAGTTCTATTCTGTTTATCTATCTGTACCAAGCATTGTGGGCTTTTCTTGCCTTGGGATGGGATAGAGCTATAAAGCCTATTTCGTTGATTTTACTCCATGGGTGGCTTGTCAGTGAAGGGAAGTAGACAAATCTGATGTATGTGACAGAGCTTGTGCAGTGCACAACCCTGAGGCTGGATGCACACAGACTTATAATGGTAATGACACCTCCTAGGTTTATGAGCACACAAAGGTGTACGCAAACCAAGGAACACGAGGAGTGTAAACAAATTTTTTTCTTTAGATTATTTCCACCAAGTGGATGTTGCTGAAGGTTAACAAAGCCTTTTTTAAAAAATGGTCATGACTAAAAGCAATTCATTTGAGAGAAAATATGAGACCATTGTCCTTTTGCCCAAACCACAAATGCAAACTCCAGCACTCTCAAAGTAGCCTTTTTATGGTATTTATGTTGCAAACACCACTACTACTAATTATGAATTAATGTCTTGTTGGGATTCCCAGGGGGATAGAGAGTACCCCAAACATGGCCAGTCTCAGGAGCTCATCTAGTCCACTTGGAATCCTATGGGGCAAGATAGCAATGGGTCACCTTTGCTATACATCCAGGTATCTCACTCTTCCCCCCACCCATCGAGTGGGCCAAGATGGCACCCAAGGTATGGTAGCATCTAAAGCCCCCCTTGGTGCCCGATTGGTCATTTCTGATCCAACCCTGTTCCCCTGATTGGCTGGCTATCAGGCCATATAAACTCTGGAGCTCAGAGTTCAGCAGCCATTCTGAACACCATCCAAGATAAGCTCACCGGGTCCTTGCAGTTCTGTAAGGGCCAGCCAGTGAATGGGCCTTGGGCTGGCCTTCAGCCTCCCTCCAACCTGCCTTCATCATACTTCAACCTGTCTGCCACCTCTATTCGAACTCGACCTCTACAAAGCCGGATATCCTACCCAGACTGACAGCTTCGAGAGGCAAGACCCCAGAAGTCAAGCAAGGGGCCCCCGAAGTGGTGAAATCTGGGACCTGGAAGAGCAACAACACATGGGAGGCTCTGCCCCAGCGGCAGAGACAGCAGCTGAGCGCTTCCCTTTTCCAACTCCCCTTTTCCCTCTCCCTAATCCTCCATTCCTTTCCCTTCCTTCCTGAATAAACCCCTGCCCTTCTATCCTGTGTGTGACACTCTGTTATCCAGCCACAGCCTCACCACTGGGTGCAGCATTGGGGCACCCACCTCTTGCTCCCACCCACAACACAGAGAGAGAGAAACCCCAGGAAGAACTCGACAATGCCCCTCTCCACATCAAATGGACGAATGACCTAGTTCTCGTGCAGAGCTATACCAGGTACCTAGGGTGAAGCTGCTCCTGACTGCATGAGATAGAGTAGACTTCTAAACTAGAATGCGTATTTTATCTTCATATAATAATTTGGAGCTGGGGTTTAGCTCAGTTGGTCGAGTGCTGCTCTCCATTCTTCGAGGCTCTAGGTTTGATCCCCAGCATGGCAAAAAGTGGGAGAAGGACCTGGCACACCACTCCCAAAATCTCCCAAAACGATCACCCATTGAAAACCCTATGATTAGCAGAGAAGCACTGACAATAGTGCCAGGATTTCACAGTATCAGGTAGTGTCTCATTCTGTTGTACACAGGGTCACTATGAATTGGACTCAACAGCCCCTAACAAGAACAAAAATAACATTTTGGAATATAATACATAGGAAAACTCTATATTTTTGATACATTAATCCCACTGCTAAAATAAATACTTCAAGAGAAGCAAAACAAACAAAATATCCCTATGAACAAAGGAGATAACACTTACAATCATCACAGAGATGAAAAATAGGTAATTATGATCCATCCAATTATTAACACTAAACATAAACCAAATTAATAGAAGAAAATACTGGCATACAAAATCAAAATGTGAACGGCAAAACTATATACATGTTAAAGGTATCAATGTTAAGAAAATAACTTGCAAAACTAAATAGCATTTGTGTTCAAATGGTGGGATTACAGTTGAATCTTCTCTTGAAAATATTCTTAATATTTCCAGATTTCTACATCTATTTATTTCTAATTTTTAATTTTATCAAAGTAATAGTTGAAAGAAGTTTAAAAATTATTTATCATAATTTTAAAGTAAAGATATTCTCTACCCAACCTATCCTACCTCTGATACTGATTCCCAGGGCAAACCACTTGCAACTGGTATGTTTTATTTCCACATTGTTTTTTCAGTACTAGGGGTTGAACCCAGGGCCTCAGGCTTGCTTTGCAAGCCCTATACCACTGAGCTGCACCCCCAGCCCTTTTTTTAACTTTTGGAGACAGGGTCTTACTAAATTACATAGACTGCCTCTGGTCTGGAACTTGTAATCCTCCTGTCTCTGCCTCCTGTGTCGCTGGGATTACAGGCATGCGCCACTGTGCCTGGCTACTTCCACATTCTTAAGAAACATAATTATCTGCAATATATTTATTTGAGAGTTTTACTATTATTTATTGACTTATTATTGTGAAAAATGAAGATTAAACTCTTTCACACAACCCCCTTAAAGCCTACATATAAACACACATACATACGCACACTGTTGTTCTGGAATGGTCGTTTTGTGCTTCTTGGTTAAACCAATATTCAGCGCTGTGGTTATTAGTATTGTTCACAGCTAATCCTCGTATTCTAGGTCTTCATTGCCTTCCTTGGATAACTTGGTTGCTTTCCCTGGGCTTAATCATCACCTCACATTTTTGTTGTTGCTCTTCACTGTGTCTTACATGACTCACACAAAATATTATGACTATTACCACTACTACTTACTATGCAAAAAGCACCATGTCGAAACTGTAAGGCATTCTGTCCTGTGAGATAGGAAATCTCTCTGGTTTATAGATAGTGATAATGGTTTGCCCACATTTTTACATTTGGTGTGCTGCAAAATTAGAATCTGGACTCCGGTCTGTAATCTACATAAGGAAACACCATAATTAATCATCTACCATGGTGTGCAACATTGCTTTGCATCTAGAGAAGCATCAAAGATTCATAATAATTTCAGACTTTTTTGTCCTAGGGTTTGTGACAGGCCACCTTTAAGATGGCACTTAGTGAGCCCTGCATCCTGACAATCATGCCTCTGGGTAATCCTTTCTCTCTGTGTGTGGATGGATTTAGTCACCTGACCCTAACAAATAGGATATGGCAAAAATGAGGGGATGTCACTTGCAAGATGAAGTAATGAGGGGCAGTCCATCCTGCTTACATTCCCCACCTGCTTGTCCTTTTTCCTCTCTCCACTGAAAGCTACTGTGTTTCTAAGTACACTAGTGCAAGGAATTGAGAGAGGCCTCTGGCCGCCACCCAGCAAGGAACTGAGACTCTCGGTCTGAAAGACGCGAAGAATAGAATTCTGACCAAAATCTCCGAGATCCACCCCTGGCTGAGCCTTAAGATGGGAAATGAGTCACAGCGCCAACATCTCCTTTAAACCTTGTTAGGAACCCAGAAGGCGTCACTAAGCCACACCCAGATTCCTGACCCACCAAAACTGTGGGGGAAGAGACATGGGTTGGTCTTCATCACTAATTTGGAAGGGATAACTTGTTAAACAACAATTGATAACAAATAAAGCAATGTCCCTACCTGGCCCTGTCTGAAAGGTGTAGGACGTCCACAAGAAACAGCCGTGTTGATGGTGGAGGTTATGGTTTTCATGAAGGGCTTTCTACCAAGAAAGCAGCAGCGGGAACTAAACTTTGCAACCTAAAATTTGTACACTTCCTTGTTCAATGATGCCTTTGCATGAAGTGCTTACCATAAACAAGGTTTTCCATCACCTTGTTGGACAATCTTTTTTAAGTCATTAGAGGCAGAAGTAGACTTTCACATTCACTGATGACTTAGGACTGTCCTACGTAGTCAATCATAAAGCTTTTCATCCATAGCAAAGCAATTAGCACGGAACAGTGATATCCTCAATGAAACTGTGTTTCTAGAACGTGTGATTTATTTTCTTTTTCTATCATGTATCTTTGTTGGCTTCTAATTTCTTTCCATGGGGCATTTGGAACGACATTACTTCATTACCAAGGGATTAAAGAGAGGCCAATGACAGGTAAATGGCTTTCCTAAACGCTATCAAGCACCTCCACAGATTTTAGCCCGCATGGCAGATGAGTCATTGCTGGTTCCTAAACAATAGCTTACTTAACATTGCTTGATTTTATTCGGACTTAATGAATAGAGAGACACGCACTTAGCAATAACCGCTTGCCATCCCCCACAAATCCTAATTCCTATGTCTGAGCGTTTTATTACTTTGTTTTCTTGTCCTTGCTTCCATCTTTTAAAGACTCTCTCTTATACACGGTTGTACTAGAAAAGTTAAGTGGTGAGAAGTTTACTTTGAAAGGTGAATGGAATGTACTGTGGATAAGAGCTGCTGAAATCGGAGAAAAAAGGGCCTGCAATTGTGTACACGCATATTACTTTACTTGCACCATGACAGAGAAAATGGGACAGGCTGGGACTTGGCATTCCCTAGTACAGCACTAAGGTTAGCAATCAAGACCCGGGGTCCATGGCAGTCTTGGCTGTAGGAAAATACCAGAATAGCTGTCGAGATATATCAGTTTCTCTGGCCTAGTTGCAAAGTAAATAGATCCATGCTCCATATTCAATGCATTATCTTGTCATGAGGAATAAAGGGTTGATTTTTCCCTTCCATGGGTTTGCAGAAAGAGAGTGTCCTAACCCATCAGCACACTCCTGCAGACACTCGACATGCATCCCTGAGGTGGGGTTTGCACCATGAAGTGTCAGCATCTGCCCCTCCCATGAGGGAGACCGAGAAAGAGGACCCGAGGTGAACTTTTTGATGTCATGACACACACAGCTGGATTTCTGAGCTCTGTGATCCAGCTGCCGGCTTTGTTCCGGTCACAGTTACAGTTTCTGCAGACTCCATTGCTGCCACTAACAATGATGCATGGCCATGCATTCACCGGTCACCCCAAGCATGAAGGTGTGGCTGAGGTACCAGGAAGGGTGAAACAACACAGAGCAATAACACGGAGCAGAAACAACACAGGGACTTGAGGACACGTCAAACTGATAGCCAGCCAGACCACCAAGGGGTCAAAATGGTTTTGTGTGTCTATGGCTGTACTGAAGTCTTTTGATCTGTTAATCGTCCTGGTGACCCTGGAGGACATAGGCATCTGCCAATCATCCCTGTTTGCACTGAGCAAGCTGAGTCTCAGAGAGGCAAAGTGACCCAGGCGAAGCCCATGGGGTTCATCAGTGGAAGAGGCTGTGTTTGAACCTGGACCCACCAGCATCTCAAGCTACATAAGGCTGCTTCTTGAGGTTGCTTAGAGGGTCGGGAAGAGACTCCAGGGCTGCAGGGGGCCATCCAGGCAAAGAGAGGGAAGGAGAGACGCAAGGCCCAGTGAGGATCGCTGAGCCATGACCCGGTAGCAATGGCTATAACAGGGGCATCCTGGTCTGTGGGTCCACATGAGCAGCTCCAATTCCACATGGAAAAGAGAAATTCCAGGGGGAACCAGCATGTCCCAGGAAGGAACACACAAGGACATCTGTGCACTCCTTTTGTCATTCATTCATTCAACAAATATTTACTAAGCACCCACTGTGTGCCAGACACTGCCCCAAACTCTAGACACACAGCAATAAATAAGGAGAGGGGCAGTCCTCTGCTTTATCAAGTACATATTCCTGCAAGAGAAACAGGGAGAGAGGTGGTAGACAGATGCTTTCTAAAAGGATGATTTCAAATTCTGGTAAGAACTATACAGAGAAAAATAACAGGTAAAAAAATACAGAGAAAAATGACAACACAGACTAATATAAATATCACAGGGTACCATGTTACAAGGGGGGTCAAGGAAGGTTTCAGTGAGCCTGAAGTGAAGGACACACACTCCAGGCAGGAGTAGTAGCAGGTGCAAAGGCCCTGAGGTGGAGACAGGTTTGGCACACTGGATGGGGAAAAGAAAGTCAGCCTGGTTGAAGCCCTGTAAACAAGAGAGAGGCAGAGAGACAAGACTATGCAGTCCTTGTTTTAGGCTAAGTATGATGAGAAGCCACTGGAAATGAGTAATGAGAACCCTAAGGACCTGGAGGTGGTGAGGAATGGGGAGCAGCAGAGTGACAGGCCAGGGCCGCATGGGAGACCCTGGCTGGAGAGCAGAGGTCAGGGCCTATGCAGCTAAGTGGGGCAGGCGGAGGCTATTGGCTACAAAGAGGGACAGGGAGATCCAGGGGTCAGGCCTTTGAAGGTGCCACCTCACAGTACACCTGAACGCTCATTCAACAT
Source organism: Pedetes capensis (assembly GCA_007922755.1). Lineage (NCBI taxonomy): Eukaryota > Metazoa > Chordata > Mammalia > Rodentia > Pedetidae > Pedetes > Pedetes capensis. Next base: position 58,158 of record VMDO01003600.1, read on the forward strand.
TTTTCTTGGTATTTATTGAAGGCCTGGATGCAAGGGTGTGATGCACTCATCAAGCTGACTTTCCAGTGAAAGAAAAAGTGAACAACTCAATTAGACAACTTTCCTTTACCATAAGTGTCCCTGAAGCTGGGCACTGTGGCTCACGCCTGTAATCCCAGTGACTCAGGAGGCAGAGGCAGGAGGATCACAGGTTCAAGGCTAGAGGCAGCCTGCACAACTTACCAAGACCCTGTCTTAAAATAAAAAATAGTGAAGGGACTGAGGGTGCAGCTCAGTGGTAGAGCCCCTGCCTCGCATGCACGAGGTTTAATCCTGTTGTTGTTGCTGTTTGTTGTTGTTGTTAGGTGCCGTCGAGTTGGTGTCTGACTCATAGTGACCCTGCATACAACAGGCGAAATACTATTATCAGTGCTTCTCTGCTGTTCATAGGGTTTTCAATGGTGGATTGATTTTTGGGAGTGGGTTGCCGGTTTGCCTCCTAAGCCTACAGCACCTGGTGTTCCCAGGGGGTCTCCCATCCAGGTACTAACCAGGCCCGACCCTGCTTAGCTTCCAAGATCTGATGGGATCAGATGCCACAGGTCTATGGCGGCAGGCAATCCTGTTGTACTGCTAGATAAATAAACAAATAAAAAATAAAAAGGGATAAAATGTATAATTCATTAAGTGCCTAACCCAGTAAGATTGGCTAGTAAGCTTTCCATCACTATAACAAACGCCTGAGAAAATCAACTTATAAAGACAAAAGGTTCTTTGGCTCATTGTTTCAGAGGTTCCAGTCCATGACTGTTTGGCCCTGTTGCTTTGGGTCTGGGGTGAGACACCAAACCACGGTGGGGAGGGCATGTCCCAGGAAAACTGCTCATCTCATTGCCAGGAAGAAAGAGAGAGAGAGGAGGAGGCCAGGGTCCCAGAATCCTCTCCAAGGGCCTGGCCCCCGTGACCTGAAGGCATCCCATGAGGCCCACTCCTTAAAATTTCCACCATATCCCATCAGTGCCACGCTAAAGAACAAACCCTTAACTCACAGGCCTTTGGAGGACACTCAGGATCCAAACTGTGGCAATGGCCATTTATTTTCAATACCTAGTCTTATGTATTATGTATAACTTACATGTTGTACACTTTTCTGTGGAAGGGAGAACAAGTTTGCTTACACCACAAATGTGTGTCATGTGCTGTACTATGGCATCATGATGGCTATTAGGTCACTAAGCAATAGTCATTTTTCGGCTAAATTACAATCTTTTGATACTACTGTCCAGTATGTGGTCCACTGTTGACAAGACAGTGATCATGCAACACAGAACATGCCTTGATGTCTCAGGACTAGAGTCCAGTGGAAAGCCTGCTTTGTAAAAAAGCCTGATATCCCATAAACACTTGTTGTTAGGTACTGTCAAGTTGGGTCCAACTCATAGCCACCCTGTGTACAACAGAACAGAACACGACTCAACACTGTGTAGGGCACACAATCTTTTTATGTTTGAGCCCATTGTTGCAGTCACTGTGTTTCTTCTCATTTTGAGTCATGCCACATCAGCAAATGGAAGTCCTGGGAGCTTTATTCCATTCCTGTCATTAAGGTCAACTCTACTTTGAGGAGGCAACTCTTCCCCAGTTGTTTCTTAAGTGCCTTCCAGCCTGAGGGGCTCATTTTTTGGCACTATTTTTGACAGTGCTTCTCTGCTATTCATAGGTTTGGGTTTTTTTTTTTTTTTTTAGTTTTTAAATAGTATGTTTATTTCTAATTATAAAAGAAATATATGTCGACAACAGAAACATTGGAATACATTGAAATGTACAAAGTAGAATCTCCTTAAATCAGTAACCAACTATATCTATTATGAAGTTTTTTTCTATGTATATGCATATGCATATGTATTTAATATTGCTTTGTATATTTGTATATGTATGTTGTGTTTGTAAATGTGTTACAATCCAAATAAGCACGACTACATGCTGGCCTCCACCTTGGGACCTATATTTTCATAGGATTTTTAATGGCTGATTGTTTCGGGAATGGGCTGCTGGGTCCTTCTCCCTACTCTTAGTCTGGAAGCTCAGCTGAGATGTGTCTATCATAGGTGGCCCTGCTGCTATCTGAAATACTGGTGGCAGAGCTTTCAGCATCAGAGCAACATGCAAGCCCCCCACCACACAAGCTGACAGACATGTACCAACACTTACGACACATAAATGGTACCCATGAGTACCCAGTGGATGAAGGGATACTTGGAGGTAGGTGCTGGAGCTAGCTCTGTGGGTTCCCAAAGGCTGATGTTAAATATGCAGGAATTTCACAAGCCAGATGTTAAATGGCCGATAGCTGGAAACCAGCCATGGTGAGTATAATTACATAGGCAGGGACTCAAGGCTTTGACTCCTGGCCTTGACAGCCAACTTCCCGGCATACCACTGAATACATGTAAAAGGATTTGGCATGCTGTTGTTGTTAGGTGCCGTCAAGCCATGTCCAACTCATAGTGACCCTCACAGGGTTTTCAATACCTGACTGTTTCAGGATTACCTCGGGAGAGGATTGTCACATCCTCTTCCCATTTTTGCAGTTCTGGGAATTGAACTGGGGATCTCAGAGACTACAGACAGGCACTCTACCAACTGAGCTAAATCCCAGCCCAGGATTTGGCATTGCACCAAACATATAGAAAGTGCTCTATAATGAGTATATGTTTTCTTCCTGTTGAAATTGAACAGTTTGGTTGGGTGTGGTGACATGTGCCTATAATCCCAACATTCAGGAGGTTGAGTCAGGAAGATTAACACAAGTTCAAGGCCAGCCTGGGCTACATAGTGAGACCCTGCCCCTCTCCCCCCTCCCCCAAAAAATAAATAAATGGAAGGGAGAGAGGGAGAGACAGAGACAGAGACGGGGGGGGAGGAAGGAGGGAGTAGGAGGGAACCAAAGAGGGAGTTGGGAGGGAGGGAGGGAGGAAACTGAACAGTCCCCGTTTTAAAAAAGTACATTTCTCACTAAGTCTTGTTTCTGAAGTCTAGTTACTAGTAAGTGCACCTCATAGTGGGCTGCAGCTCTATCTGCAACATTTATTTAAAGAAATAAAATGGAGGGGACATAAGGCAAACAGGATAAAATGTTAAATATGTATCACGGATCTGTGGGAGTTCATTACTCCCTGTAACTTTCAGTATTTAAAATGTTTCATAATGTAACAAGGAGAAAGAGCAAAGCTACAGAAGCTCTTTAGCTTCAGCTCTGATGCCCTGCCCTCTGGAGTGGAGGCAATGAGGGTTCCAACATCCACAAGCCAGTACTATGGGTCCAGGACAGGGCTGCAATTAAGCCTTCATCTGCCTGCAAAGTTGAGTAGAGCAAATTATAACAGCTACTGCGACTGAGATAGGACCTCTGAATGATCTGTAATCAGAGGTAGTGATAATTAATACACACCACATATATCTTGCAAATGTCTCCGAAAAATATGTCAGAAAAAAATCAAAATTACTAGGTGCCTACCTCACAGATTACTTTTCTCATTCCATAGTAATTAATCATGAGAAATCAGTTGAATTGATGAAATCATGACATCTTTCGCTTGGGTTATCTTCTTTCCAGAAGGAACTTTAAGCATGACGAATATGGGAACTGCATAAAGCATTTCTTTTCCTCCCATGGATCATAACCCACAGAACTTTCAAAATGATAATATCTTCATTACGAAGAAAGCTTGCTGCCAGGCCTTTTTGGATTCACTGTCCTATTTCTCCAGCAGAATCATAAAGAAGGCCTGAGCGCAGTCATCAAATTCAGCCCTAGTCAGATACGCACTTGCTTTTTATCAGTCTCTGACAACTGGATGCACCCAAACTCTGTCTAACATTCCCATGACCAGAAACTTACTGCATATATTAACAAAAGTAGATATTAAATGCTAATTTTACATCTGGCACAAAGCTTCAGGTGGCTCACGGAATGTTCATGAGACATATGAAGATGGGGATAATAGTCCTTAGAGATAAGAAACATGGGGTTTAAAGAGGGTGTATGGTTTGTCCCCACTCCCAAAAATCAGTCCGCCATTGAAAACTCTATGAACAGCAGAGAAGCATTGACAAGTGTTTCGCCTGAAGTGTTTCGACGTAGGGTCGCTATGAGTCGGATACCAACTCGATGGCACCTAACAACAACAACAACATGGTTTGTCCAAAACTGTAAAGCAAACCAGTTTAAAAGCTGGGATTTATCGTGAGTTCAGCTGATCACGAAGTCTAGCACTCCCAAAAGCTGAGTTATACACAGTTCCTTTTGACTTCCACATGCCAATCTTTGATCAGCACCATGGAGAGATCACAGACTGACTTCTTCCACCCAAGCTTCCGCGTCTTCCCTTATTATGGCCTTTTCAAGTGGGAATTCTCTCAGCCTGTCACTCTGGCCTCCCCTCAGATGCTCTCCAGTTCTCAGTGTTCTTAGAACCCCCCATCTGTCACAGACCACCCAGGACACACGAGGACTGTGACTCTATCATTCCCATGCTAGCTCTCAGTCCGCACTTCCTAATCATGTGTGGACAACTTAAGTTTCCAAACATGTTCAAAAACTGACTATAAGAATGAATTTGACTACCTTTCTTTACTAGGTATTTAAAAAATTTCATTCTTGAGTTGAAAGGCAGGGTTTATCCTTAGATATATTAGACCTCTGAGCTTCTCCTTGCCCAGTATCCATCTGGCCTTCTTCTGAGAAGTACCCCAGCTGTGTTTTGGTGACCCTCCACCACCTGACTGGATACAGTCTTGAGAGGATGATTATTCAAGGTAGCCACCTCAAGCATAGGCATAGGAGTCTCTCTCCCAGGTGTGTAACTTTTGAGCACAGAGATGGGCCTGGGAGGAGCTGAGGCATCCAGATGGACAGTCCTGGTGGAGATGCTTTCATGTGCCTTCAACCTATGTCCTCAGAACTACCCTCCCTGGACCTAGTTCTTAGTCCTCATATCCTTCCTTCTAATAATCTCTGTTTCCCTTCTGGATTATTCATTCATTTGCCCTTTCACCCAAACATCACTCAGGAAGTTTCTACTATGTGCCAGAAACTGGAGACTCTTTTTAAGCCAGAAATAGATAGTTCTTAAGAAAAGCTATTCCAATGGCTTCACACACACGGGATAAAGGCAGCATGCAACATGTCCTTTCCACTGAATCCAAAAGAGGAACAGAAGAAACTATAAAATCAGATTTCCTTGGAAAGCAAAGAACTGACTTCTTCCACAAAAAGAAAAAATGAAAAACTCTCTCAAAGAAAAGAAAAATCTTCTTAACCCTCAGCTTCAACTTTTGATGTATTAGCAAGGTAGATAGGCAGACAGGAAGACAGATGTATATGTCTGTGAATATATACATATATATATACATATATACACATATATATGTATATATATGTATATATATATGTGTGTGTGTATATATATATTATACATAACAAAAACTTAAACCAAATATATGTTTTTTATAAATGGCAATTAAAATAAATACTATAACAAGCATGGTTAGTCTGCTGATTTCTAGTTACGTATTTCTGGTTGAAAAGCACCTTCATACTGGGTATTTATCAGAGAGCAGTACGTTCTTACCATAGCTCACTTAGCATTATAAGTAACATTTATCCAGTCAGCATAGGTTTATTATGCACTTCAGGAGCTTTTTTGATACAATTATATCACATTTTAGATAAAGCTACATTTCTACCACCTGGGATTAAATTCCTTCCAGCTTCATAATTTTTCTGATGGGTGTAAATTGATTTCTTTTTTTACTGCAGATCCTTTAACGCAGTCCTTATGTTCCAGACATAATAATTTTGTTTAACTGAAAATGTCTTCGAAAAGCTTAAGATAGATCGAGGCGGGTACTAAGATGAGAAACCCAGAATGAGCAGGGATAGACCTGGTTGCTGGGTAGGACTCTGTCTGTATTTTATGTGTCACTTTGGATGTGTAGCTTAATCTCTCTGGGTTAAGTTTCTTCATTCACAATGCATACACTAGATCCCAAACCAATCTATGTGTTTTCCAAGTTCTTATTTTTGTCTTTTATATCACTGATCTATTGGACTCCAAATCTGGTAGTTGGGGAATAAGAAATACACATTTTCTAAAATTTTTCTCTTAGTGATTCTGAACCAACTGATCTGTTGGTTATTGTTTAAGAATAATAGAAACATGACAATAAAAGTTGCTGGTGTATATAGAGAAGCTGTCATGCTCTTTACACAGCAGCCTAATGAGTTTGGTATTTTATTATCTTGCTTTTATAGCTGAGGAAATTAAAGCTCAAAGATGTCCAGAAACTTGCCTGAGGGGAAACAACCAGGTTGGAGCCAAGGTCCCAATTTAGTCAGTCCATCTCCACAGTCAACTCTTTATTGCTATAGTATACTGCTCCTGGATTACATTGTTCCTGGGTTAGATTTTGTCAACGATATTTTTTTCCAAATTAATTAGCAACTTTGTTTTTTCCCAATAAGTTTTATACCTTTTGAACATCTTTATGAAGATCTATTTTGTCTGTGATGTTTTGAATTTATTTTAAAACGACTTATACACATAGACAATTCTTTTGACATTTAAGAACAGGATTCTTTGAAGGAATATTTCTTTCTCTGCCTAGAATACATGGTCTGCAACTCTTAGCACTTTTTAGGTGTCTCCAAGATCCTATACAGGTTGCAGACTTCTGACTCAAAATGCTTGAGATCAAATGGGTTTTAGATTTCAGGGTTTTTTTTTTTTTCTTTCAGATTTTGAAATAGCTATATTTACAGTATGAGACACTTTAGGGATGGGACCCAAGTCTGAATAGAAAATTCATTTTATGTTTCATCTACAATTTATGAACATACCCTAAAGGTGGGGAAGAGTAGAGTATCTGATCCACCTTAGGGAAGAGAAATTCTAGCTTCCATGGCTTACTTTGGGGATGAAGTTATGAGTCAGGAATCACGGACAAAAACAAAATGTATACACCAAAGTGTCACAACTACCAATCGGTGGCCATGTGTATATTCCTGGACTTCCACTGCTTGGGCTAAATCATGGATGCTGACCAGCTGCTCCTTGGATTTTTGCCTAGGAAACGCAGCTAAATTTGCCAAATGGCCAAAGTTACCAGCGGGGTCACTCCAATCCTTGACATCACGTACTTTGCCCTTCATCTTCAGGGTCTAGTTCTCAACGTTTAACTCCATCTAGATTTCGGGTCTGTGCTCCTCTACCTTCTGCCTAGGATGTGAATGTTCTGGGATTGCTGGCTGCAGTGAAGATACACACAGGCACACTCAAGCAAGTGTCACCTAATCGAGCAAGAGCTTTTTCATGAGTCCGCTCTTCTCAAGGAATAGCATGCTATGTCCAGAAAATGCAAAGTAAAACTTCAAACTCATGATTTCTACAGTTCTAAACTTCTTCTGGATCAACTATGTCCCTCCCACACCTGGGCATTCTCCTTAGCTCCTCCCGCACATCCAATCTATTCCTACGCCTATGTAGGCCGTCATCTCTTACCTCCTATGGTCTTCCTGCCTCCAGTCCTGTTCCTCTCCATCGATTCTGAGCAGAGTCGGCTTAAGACGCAAGTTTCATCACGCTGCCTTAAAGCCTATCAGAAGGATCCCATGCCCCACACATAAGTTCCAAATTGTTCAGCAAGGAAAGCAAGGTTATAGAGTTGTGCCTTCTCCCTGTGTCTCCTCATTCCTTCAGAGCAACCCACCCCACAGTCCAGCTGAACTACTTTTCTACGTATTCACTGGCATGCGGCTCTTATCATAGGCTGTTCTTGTGTGGAGCACCCTCTATTTAGCTATTCACCTTGTCATTCTGTCTAGGGAGCTTCTGCTGACACTGTGCTCTCAACTCTCTCTAAGAAAGCACGATGCCCTCTCTCCATGGCTCTTGTACTTCCTTCCCACTACCACTCATCATACTGTGATGTCATTGCTGGCTTTCTTTATTCTTCATTGTAAGCTTAAGCTTGTTTTTTGTTTTTTACTTTTCAGGTTTAGGGGGTTCTTGGCAGTACTGGGGGTAGGACCCAGGGCCTCGCACATACCAGACAAGTGCTCTACCACTGAACTGCACCCCACCCCCATTTTTATATTTTTATTTTGAGGCAAGGTCTCACTATGTTGCACAGGCTGCCTCTGCCCTTAAACACCATCCTCCTGCCTTAGCCTCCCAAGTCTCTTGGATGACAAGTGAGTGCCACAGTTCTTGGCTCCAATGTAAGCTCTTTAAGGAAAGGAACTGCATCTTTGTTCATCCCAACTGCATGGCTCAAAACTAGCACGTCTGGCACCCAGAGCGCCTTCATGAATAATGAGGAACTACTTTGCCTTTAAAGGGCTGGGATTTAGCTCAGTGGGTAGAGCACTGCGCTGCAGTCTCTAAGGTCCCCAGTTCAATTCCCAGCACTGCAAAAATGGGAGAAGGACCTGCCAATCCACTCCCAAGGCAATCCCGAAACAGTCAGCCATTGAAAACCCTATGAGGGTTGCTATGAGTTGGATACCGACTCAACGGCACCTAACAACAACAACAACTTTGCCTTTGACCAGCCAATAGTCTCTGGTGTATTTAATATGCCAAATGGCAGTGTGGATAGAACATAACTTAAAAAAGAAGTGATTTACAAGAGATAGAAACTATTTAGTTCTCACAATTCCAAGGAAGGTATGAGGCTCCAAAACCTCAGTATCCTATTTAGATAAATGCAAGGTATGAGTTGTACTCTATTTTGAAAGTAGAGACCCTCCCCCTTTCCCTTAGACAAGGCACTCTGCAATTCATTTCTAATTCTGAAAATAAGAAAAAGAAATTTCTTTTCAACTTAATGCCCAATAGCTTTCCATGGAGGTAGTTTTAGAAGCCATAATTTGACCCAGAGTATATCTGAATCCTTGTGATAATATATAACCTTATCACAGGCTTGTGTTTTCAGAGTAATGTAGGACTCAAGTAAATTGTGATACTGCAATAAAATGATATAGATTTCAAAAACTATTTCCTAGATAAGGATTTCATAGACCATAAACAAAATATGTTGAATCTTTTCCTCTTCTATTTTTCTTCCCAAATAACTTATGAAGGATTGCTCTAGATAAAATCACCCCTACCATCTCAGGGACTATTAAGACACTGTACACCTTGACACAATGCAGAATGGAAGGACTGGATTTGAGGAGGTTGCAAATTACATGGGACCAATTCCAATTCCTTCAGAAGACAGATTTGGGGTCTGAGGCATAGCCCACCTACACAGCTCTCTTTTTCCAATCACCTGAATGACCAATGTTTGAATCTCAGTTTATTTAGCAGCACAAGGACCTCATTAAACGCTGTGTAGGCAAAAGGTCAACGATTCCTCACACTGAAAAAAGGGAAAAAGAGAAACCCCTCCGGCAAAGCAACTGAGTAACACTGAAAACGTTACCAAAGAAAAAAGTGCAGAGAAGTCCCTGTTGGAAGTAGATCCATGGCAAAACTGTAATTCCACAAAAGGAGATTCTCTGTTACCCATCACAGCCCCAAAGCAGGTCTTCAGGGTAACTGATGATTTGATTAATTGGGAACTTAACACCTATACAGACTCGCAAATTTCTAAGAAATAGGATAACACTCAATGCACTCAAAATAATTTACCCTTCCTCTGATGAGTCAGAGTGCTTCAGAACATGGCAGGAACTCAGGGATATCAAAGAAGCCGAATTATGCCTCTGCTCTTTTTCTAAGATCAAGACTCTGCAAAAGCTATGTCATCAGGTGTCTCAAAAAGCCAACCACACTGAAGCTCTGTGTGACTATTTTAAAAATGACAGTAACAATGGTTCTACATCTCTCCCACTTTTAACTCAACAGGAATACTATGTTCTCTTGGACAGAAAGTTGTACTGAGACAAAGAAAACTCAGTTACTAAATTCCCCAACCAGTTGTTTCTGTATAGACAATACTGCAATCCTTTACCATTGCTGATTGCTTAATGAAGTTGTAAAAAAAAAAATCAGATTGGAAAAACCATTTGCTTATATTGTTGGATTAATCGATTCTGAGATAATCATTTGGTGCTTTTAAGCATATTGAACTTTTTAGGTACTTTCTCAAATATGTTGTTGTTGTTAGGTGCCGTGGAGTCGAGTCCGATTCACAGCGACCCTCAGAGGGTTTTCAATGGCTGGTTGTTTTGGAATTGTCTTGGAAGTGGGTTGCCATGTCCTTCTCCCATTTTGTGGTGCTGGGAATCAAACTCGGGACCTCAGAGACTGCAGAGCAGCACTCTACCAACTGAGCTAAATCCCAGCCCCTTCTCAAATATAGCTAGTTCCTTTATACATCTTTGAGGGTGCCCTTAAAATTAATATCCTAATGCTAAGCACACAGGTGTGATTACAAAGTCTAAAAGTAGAGTATCTAAGGACTATACAAATGCCAGGGGCTGGGATTTAGCTCAGTGGGTAGAACGCTGCGCTGCAGTCTCTGAGGCCCCAACTTCAATTCCCAGCACCGCAAAAATGGGAGAAGGGCCTGGCAATCCACTCCCAAGGCAATCCTGAAACAGTCAGCCATTGAAAACCCTATGAGGGTCGCTATGAGTCGGATATCGACTCGACGGCACCTAACAACAACAACAACAACAACATACAAATGCCAAGTTAGTTCTATTATTTTCCAAAGAGTAGGTTGTAGAACCCATCAAACACTACTTCAAGCAGGGCAGCACATTTATTATTAGCTATTGAAACTCAACTTTTTCTAAAATTTCCCATATTAATGGCAGGTCTTGGGGATTAATCTCATTTATGAGGTTAGAAATCATTACACTTTATTATTTTCTGTGTCAACACATATTATTAGGAACCAGTGAATTAAATATTCAAGGCATTCAAGGCATTTATTTATAAATATCAAGAATGAATTTATTCAAGTTGTTCCACTAGAATTTACGCTTCATCAAGCATTAAAAAGCCTTCTACCAAATACTTTTCATAGTTTGACAAGTCTGTCAGCCTGGCTCTGCCCTTGTGCATGAATACGTAGATGTGTAAAGACACAGGTGAGCTAAAAAAAAAAAAAAATCATGGTTGTTTCCAAATGACTGCACTCATTACTTCAACTGTGCTTTTGCTGAAACATCTTCTCCTTAAAGAACTCCAGAATCTCATGTCTACTCTGGCCAGGATAGCTAGAAATTCTCCTTCCCACATTTCATCAATCCCAAATTACCCATAAATTTCCCCTTCACTTTGTCTTTTCAAGCCTGTAGATAATTTCTTTAAAATGATCCACTAAAAAGACAAAAAACAAGCCTGGCAATCTTCCAGGTAGGAGGAAAACAGGTGAGGATCTAGGCCACTGAGTAATCTTTGCCTTGTAGAAAGGCTGACAAAGCAGCATCAATTCTTGTTTATAAATCTCATCTTGTTGAGTGGGTCGGAATCAGGCAAGGCAAGAACTCTCTTTGACAACTCAGAGATTCCTGAAGAAACATACTAGGGCTAGATTGCACCCGATGATACAAGAGAACACTGAACAGTCACTGTTCCAAATTCAATTCCTGAGGAATCTCCTAAATACCTTGGGCAACTTGATTGCCTGAGTAAGCAAAGACTAGCGATGGTAGTTTAAAAACAGCCATGATTTGGTTGTTAATGGATGACTGCAAGAACAATTCTCATCCTCACATTGAAGAGAAAAGAAAAACACCTCAGTGAAGAGGAAAAATCAAAACAAAGACAATTTCACTGCAAATGGAGATAATTCCAAGAAAGGTACAGAGCTCTGTAAGGTTTAAGAGCTTCACTAAGATTTGTATATTATATAAAAAGTGAGCATCCAAGCTACACAAGAAACCTAGTAACATTCAGGTGAGGAGGAAGTAAAATGTGGAGAACCAGTGGGAAAATTCAGGAAGATCAAGTTTTTAATTTTTTTTTTTTTGGAAATATACAGTGAGAAATGCTAGTCATTGGTCCCTAAAACTAAACTTTGAAATGGCCCACTCTGATGTTCTCAGGTCTTCCTTCCTCATGATGGTGACTGGATGAATTTCTGAAAAGCTCCTTTATGGATCAAACGTGTAGGGAGCATAGGACACCCAAAGACAGACCCAGAGGGACATTAGACCAGCAGCTATGGGAACCAGAGTAATCAGCAGCATTTTTCTAAGTTGGGAACAAGAAAGATTTAAAATATGGTGAGGGAGAGAGGGGTTCTTTCCTAATTCACAGCGTGGTGAGCAGTGATAGCAAAGAGCCAGCGGTAATGGATTTATGTTGAGTGGGAGTCAAGTGTGGTTGGATCACAGATAACATAGGATTTTAGTACATTATGCACCTACATGCACCCAACCAATAAGTCATAGAGTCACCTTTCTTGTGTTTCTTCAGACAACAGGAAAATGGTCAAATGATAAAGCCTCAGTGAGATTGGGGTAATGCTTGGCAAGGGGGAAACTTTCCTAAAACCAAGGGGAAAGTGGGTGGTGTTCCTATACTGCCAACTACTCAAAGGCTGAGGCAGGAGAATCACTTGAATGCAGGAGCCCCAGGTCAGCCTGGACAACATAGTGAGACCACGCCAAATAAATAAATAAATAAATAAATAAATAAATAAAATGCTTACAAAAAGAAAGAAATGAAAGCCCTCTTTTAGACAACCGATCCTAGTAGAAACTGTTCATAGGTACAGTGGCCAAATGGATTACCTTCCCTTCTATGTAAAGAAATTATCTTTGGTGATAAGAATGAAGTCTAAGCTCAGCCACTTTGTAATGGTCATGGTATGACCAGCTAGAACAGAAGGAATCCCACAAGGCTGGGAAAATGGGGAGACCCAATAATAAGTGTTTTCACTCTGTTATCAATCATGAGGAATGGTCCTGGATTAAATCTCACATTGCAATTACTTGATTTCTATTGTAATTGCTTTGAGGAAATCTGTGGCTATCTGACATATTTCAAATAGGAACAATTAAATGGATTTATTCATGGGACTTTCACACCATCAAAATACTAGCAGTTGGTTACACAGCTGTTAAGTTATAGAAAGTCAATGCATTTTAATTCACATGTTCATATTTCTATATATTCTTGGATAATGGGTTATTTGGTTGAATCTTATAAGAAAGCATGAATATCCAACCCATAACTAAGTGTCTTTGTTAAATTTGCTTTTCCATATGACAGAGCTTAACTCTTACTTCTGAAGTACCAAGAAGAAACAGAGAAATTCGTAAGGGCATTTTTTTTTAATTAAGAACTTTTTAAACACAAGGGATTATCTATCCTCCTATCTATCTCTGTCTCTGTCTCTGTTTCTCTCTTTCACTCTTTCTTTCTCTCTCTGGTGAATTCATTATTGTGGCACTGTTATTCTGAGCATCTAAAATGATGAACTCTAAGACAATTGAAATTCTACCCCAGCCTAGCATTTATCTTAAAAGGCTCATGAGAAATACGCTTTAATGTTCAAGAGAGTCCAGACTCATTCCCATTATACAGCTCTGATCTAGAAAAATAAGTTTACCCCTACTCTAGGAGATTTAAGAAGAAATAAATAAATAGTAATCATTAGCTTCAACCATTAGTGGCATAGATCTCTTAGCTGTTTCCTGCTGCCTCCTAGGACTTACTTAAAGACACTATGATCCTGCTAATTTTTCTATGCAATGAATTCATGCACTATAGAGGAGACTGAGTGACATTTTCCAATGTGCACTGGCATCTTTTTTCCATTTACACAAAGCACTAATCTAACACAGCTGGAACAAAAAGTTCACACAGTGAGCATAGAGAAAAACTAGGCTAAAGGAAGTGACAGGCTTTGTATGAAGCACTAATGGTAGAACTGGCTCTAGAACTCAGGTCTCTTGACTGGAATTTGTAGCACTATGTGCCCTGGCCAAGTTTACTGTTTTGTCACTTGATGTGTGCCACTATGAAAGCTCCTGTCCCTAAGGGTTGTCATTAAACAAGCATTTACTGAGCATCTATTATGTGACAGACACAAGTTCATCCATACAAATCAAGACCTCTTCTTATTTTCAACTTCCTCTAAGAGGGCCACAGTATCCCTATTTGTTTTTTCCTAGCTGGGACCAACCCTATGGTTGGTTTTCAGCATGTAATAAGAAGATGGACGTTACCTGGGGCATAATCAAAAAAATTGTCTAATTGATCTCCAATTCTATTTCCAGGGAAGTTGGAGGATCCCAGCTATCCTCCCACTTCTGGTGAAACACTGGGATGTCTGAAGATCTGTCATAATAAAGGGATGTAATAACTTGAGAATACTCGTTCTGACCATTTGTCATGATGCTGACTTGAAGTGATTTCTCCTACCTAGGTTATTGCCCAGGTTTGCATTTGCTCTATTACATAAATCAGTAGTTTAAAATGGAAAGAGATAAGATCTCTATTAATTATAATTATCCTTAGAGACAATTTACCATTGTGTGTGTGCACATGTGCGTGCACACGCATACATGTGTATCAACAAAAGAACAGGTGTAGTTTAGCATCTGTCTGGTCCTCATCTTCAAAATCATTTCAGAAGATAGTGCTCTGACATAACACAATCCTGATAATCACATCCATTTGTACACAACGGGGAAGGTTAAAATAACTTTCCAAAAAAATTACCTAAGCATGAAATCTTTACTCTTATATATTTGCTGCAGTGTAGGATCTGGCTTCAGAGGATCCAAGTTGCACTCTTAAAAGAGTTTAATATCTACACTATGAAGTATTCTTGAATTTTCAAGGTCCTTTTATCATTTGCCTCTCAAGTGATACTTATCAAAGCCCAAGGAAGCAAAGAGAAAAAAGTTACTGATGAAGTGGCTGCAGTATTTACACAGGATTACAATGAACAGCCTAAGGTCTTACATCACCATCAGCGCCCTAGTCCTTTTTCCTTTGCTATAACAAAATACTTGAAGTAGGCTTACTTATGAAGAAAATGAGGTTTATTTAGCTCATTTTGGGAGGCTGCAAGTCCAAACAGCATAAGGCCAGCTCTGGTGAGGGCCCAATGATGGATAACAGAGTGAAGAAGAAGGGTCAGAAATAGAGAGGAAGTCAGAAAGATAATGGGATCTCATAATTCCGTCAAGGGCACATCTTCCATTGACTTATGAATCTCCTACTAGACGTCACCTCTTATAGGTTCCACCATCCCCACCCTACCACGCTGAGGACCAAGCTTCCACCAATGAACCTTTGAGGAACACAGAAACCACGTCCAAACCAGAGCAGTCAGGTCAATGGTGAAGACAGAAATCAGACCCAGCATTGCTGACTCTTGGTCTAGAGGCCTTTACCTCCCATACATTATGTCTTACCCCAAATAGGGTGGGAATTCATAAGGAACCAAGAGCTTCTGGGCTCTGCCCCAGTACTCTGATGAAGAGATCACTCCCGCTTTCCTCTTCTCTGGCCTCCCCACATCTCTATGTGGTTCAGGCTATGCAGCCAGCCACTGGCAAGATCCCAGGGAGATGTTTAGAGTCTCAAACAATGCCATGGATATGCTAGATACTTCAACCCAACCACATGGCATTCCAGATACTAAACCAGAAAAGATGTGTAAGAGTATCCAACCCACTTCTTAGTTTTCCTAGAATGGCTACTTGGATGCTTTCACATGTAATTTTTTCCAAAAAAAGAAATATTTTGGAAGGGATTTCCTGCTTTTTAAATACCCTGATCATTAGCCCATTGGGATATCAAAGTCAATTGACCACTTGGAAGTCAATGGTAAAAAAGATCTGTGTGTGCACTTCCCACAGCCCTCCCTCATCACCTTACCCATGATCAATGTCCATAGTAGGTGCCTATAGCAAAGCAGTGCCACCTCAGGCCAGTTCCCAAGAGGAGTCTGATGTCATATTTCTGAGGCAATGCTTCCACGAAGAAAGTCAGAATGAGCCACGTGCTTCCCTGAGGAGCCATGCTGTCATTTCTGTTTCCTTCCACCAGGACTAGAAGTCCTGGTATTCTCTAACTGAGTCAGAATCATTTAGCTCATGAATAATCCTGTCACAACTACGACATGCTCCACCAGAATCACTCAGAGTTAATACAAGGATAAGTTTAAGAATCTGATGAAATCCAAGCACAGCTTCCTGCCTGGGATGGCAGTGATGGTGCTGAAGAGTGGAGTCAAGGGCCCAATAACTTGATAATAAATATGCACCTCAAACTACCAGCTGGAGGGGAAATTCCCATTGCGTCTATTAACTCAGGAATTGTCCGTTCCATTTGCAAGTGAGTTTTAAGAGGAACAATTTGCATTTCCAACCACGGGAACTGGAGCCAGGGACGAGATTTAAATTCCGTATCAAACTTCGGTTTGGCAACTGACTATTATCCTGTCCTAACTCTTCGATTAGACGTTTCGTTATGAATCAATTTCCTTGGCGATTGTTAATTCCGCATGACGGAGGGGAGGCAGAGTCATGTTCTCTGTGAGACCACCCTCATTTGCAGTTCCCATGTACTAATCTACACATGCAAATCATATGCTTGTTTGCTGCGGCAGCCAGCCAGGATAGCCTGGTTATGTTAAAATTACAGTACAGACATTAACAGAAATTATTCATGGTTCACTATGGAGGAAAGCCGGGGTGACAGCTAGCTACTGGCTTTGCAAATAAGCAAGATAATAACCGGGCAGCAAGTGTAAATAATAGCTGCTGCATATTTCAAGCTGCTGTGATATCTCTGCTAAAATGATATTTTATTCTAAATTATGGTCCCTCTGAGATGGATAACATTGGGGGTGAGTCATCAGTCTTGGTACCCCTCTGCAAAGACCTGATGGTGTGATGTGGATGCCAAGGTCCTACCAGTCAAAGCGGAAAGCCATCAGAGCGCTCGCCTCGCTAAAAACAATGTCCGCCAGAAGCCTAGCACTGGCTGCCTTATTGGAGTTGAGTAATGGCAACTGGATGACCTGTTGAAAGAGAAGGCTTTGAGGCTGGGGGTACAGGGGAAAGGCACATGGAAACGTCACTGTCATACTGATATGGGGTCTTGTGCATTTGGCAAAGAAGAGAGGTAGGTTTTGACCCTGTCTGACTCTCTCTCTCTCTCTCTCTCTCTCTCTCTCTCTCTCTCTTATTTATTTATTTATTTATTTGTGGTACTTGGGGTTGAACCCAGGGCTTCACGCTTGCATGCTTTGCAAGTGCTGCACCACCGAGCTGCACCCCCAGCCTCTTACTTTTTGAGACAGGGTCTCGCTAAATTATGCAGACTGTCTCTGGTCTCGAACTTGCAGTCCTCCTGCCTCCGCCTCCCGAGTCGCTGGGATTACAGGCGTGCTCCCCTGCACCCGGCTGACCTTGTCTGACTCTTAATGTTCACTCCTCTGTGCATGTTTGACCCAACTTGACCCTTCCATTTCCTCACCCCAGCTCCTCTCCCCACATGTGCCCCACAGGCACTTCTGCAGGCTCAATGCTCTCCTGAGAGCCAGGATGAATCCTGACCAGCACAGCGGAGTGTTGGTTCTGACCTCAGTCTCTGAAGCGGGTATCCTGCTCCATTACCCTCTTTTCTTCCCGGAGCAAATGGTGCTGACCTAATAGGTCAAAAGATATAACCAGTCAAGATCCCTGAAAAAAACAAAGAAAACTTCCACGTACTTGCACTGAACTTTACCTGAGCAAAAACCAAACCTGACTTGTGCTAACGCTCTGAGATGGGGATTTATGAGTCGCTAACAAACTATAAAATAATAAACTCCCCTTTCCCTGGAGCCCCACCAAACACCATCATTTAGCCAACATGACATATGCACAGTCTTTTCAAATGCCCGACCGACCCTCCCAAATCATCCCCCATCATTAGTCTTCCTTTTACTTCTGGCAGCTCTCCACTGCCCCCTGGAATGCTGGCCATGCCTCCACTGTGCAACAGGGTCAGTAAGAAATGAAATGAATCAAACCTCCTGGCTGTGCCCCAGCAAGCCGGCTGCAAGAAAAGCCAGTCCTAATTGATGGAGCTGCTTGCCGAGTCTCTAAATTAAAATATTCGATTTGAACCACATGACACCCAGAGATCAGCCTGACCTCTCCGTGGAGCTCAGAGGTGGTGACACCAGAATCCAGCAGGCAGTGGGTAAGTGCGTCAGTTCTGTAATTAAGGTCCTTCCTCGCCCTCCAGGGAACGGTGCCAACACTTTGACTTGAGACACAGGGCAGATAAAATGTTAATTGCAATCATGTAGGAGGAGGCTAAAGGTATTAGCCGCACTGCTCACCTTGCTAAGATTTCAAGAAGGTGGCATGTGGGGGTTGATGGCTCAATTAGCATTCTGACTGTGCCTTCTGTAATGTTCATAGAACTCTCCCCAAATACAGCTAAGAGGAGGAGGAAAAGGTGCCCAGCAGGTAACAGCCATGGTGCTCACAAATAGAGATAACTTACAGGATTGGGGAGAGGGGTATCCACGCATAGCCAGTATTATTATGCTTTCTTTCTACATTAAGCTGGGCAGGCTGAATGCTAATAGCCTAATTCTATCAAACTCAGAGCACCAAAAGTTATACATTGTCTCAAAACATATTCTCTTCTAAAATGTCCACATGAAAATTCTTGCTAGGCTAGTTAGTAAACATTTCTTATTTTAAGTGTGTATAGTAAGTATATGTATTTCCCTGGTGGTTAATGGTACTGAGAACTTTTTTCTCCCGTGTATTGGTTGGCCACTTGTACTGAACTGGATTCCATTTTTATTGTTAAGTTTTTTGAGTTCTTTATATATTCTGGATGCAGCGGTAGCCCTGTGGCATCCGATCCCGTCAGATCTCAGAAGCTAAGCAGGGTCAGGCCTGATTAGTACCTGGATGGGAGACCGTCTGGGAACACCAGAAGCTGTAGACTTGGGAGAAGGACCTGGCAACCCCCTCCCAAAAATCAATCTGCCATTGAAAACCCTATGAACAGCAGAGAAGCACTGACAATAGTGTTTCCCCTGTTGTACAGAGGGTCGCTATGAATCGGATACCAACTTGATGGCACCTAACAACAACAACATATATTCTGGATATTAAATCCTCGGCCAGAAGAATAGCTGGCAAGTATTTCTCCCATGTCACAGGGTACTGCTTCACTCCATTGACTGCTTCCTCTGCTGCACAGAAGCATTTTAGTTTGATGTGGTCCCATTTGTCAGTTTTTGCCTTTACTTCCTAGGCTTTGAGGTCTTATCCAGAAAAATCACCACCTGTACCCATGTCTTGTGTGTGTGTGTGTGTGTGCATATGCACATGCATGTGTGTGGTACCGGAGGTTGAATCCAGGGCTTCACACGCACTAGGCTAGTGCTCCACCACTGAGCTGCACTCCCCGCCACTTTTTCATTTTTCATTCTGAGACAGAGTCTCACTAAGTTGTGCAGGCTGCCTCTGGCCCTGCACCTGCGATTCTCCTGCCTCAGCCTCCCAAGTCGCTGGGATGACAGGCATGTGCCACAGTGCCTGGCTATAATGATGTTTTAAAGTGGTCTCTCTGTTTTCTTTTAGTATTTCAAGAGCTTTAGGTCTAATAAGTAAGCATTATGCCCTTGGATGTGTCAATAGGTGGTTGAGGAAGTGGCAGAGGCAACTTTGGAAAGGTAAAGATAAGCTTTTGGTACAGAGCTCCAGTGAGACATGGGCATACCTGCAGCTGGCCCCTAGTCACACTAAGGGCTGAGGTCTGGGGCTGCTTCAGTGGATCGCCACAGTCTTTGAGATAAAGTCCACTCTGAAGTTTACAAATTACAAAACCCTTCATTTTCTCTAGCCCCATCTGTTACTCTCTGCCCCTAGCACAGCTCCTCACTGCTCCTAACTCTGGTAAACTATGATATTTCTCATGTCATGGTGTGGCCCCTGCTGGATGGCCCTCCCTGTCCCCTCTCCTCCCACCAACCTCCTTCAGTTCTCCAGCTAGAGTCTTTGTTTCTTACACCTCAGTAACTCCAGGAAGTCTCCCACGACCTGTTACAAGCTCCTTCACACCGTGTGCCATGCTGCTTTGTCACTGGCCCTCTCTGAACCTCCTATCTAGACCATAAGCAGGTGCCACACCTGGCCTTTCCAGGGTTGGGTGTACAGTGCCCAGCACTGTGTTTGGTGAAAGTGATACAGAAACGGGCAGTGTCTAAATGAAGGAGTGATTGAAGTGGCAAAGAGTGAGAAACCTCCCTTGTTGTTATTGTTAGGTGCCGTCAGGTCGGTATCTGACCCATAGCAACCCTACATACAACAGGGGAAACACTATTGTCAGTGCTTCTCTGCTGTTCCTAGGGTTTTCAATAGTGGATTGATTTTTGGGAGTGGGTTGCCGGGTCCTTCTCCCAAGCCTGCAGCACCTGGTATTCCCAGGTGGTCTCCCATCCAAGTACTAACCAGGCCTGACCCTGCTTAGCCTCCAAGATCTGACAGCATCGGATGCCACAGGGCTACGGCTGCAGGCAAACCTCCCTTACAGGCCAGCTAATAACCAGTGGAAACTAATAGAAGCCCTGACCTGCCCCATCCATTCACACAGGAGGACTACAGGGACTCCATGGTCTAAACCTTTAAGACAGGGGCGGCTGGGCTCTCACACCAGCTTTCTCACCCTGCCAAGGGACAGCTGACCCACTTGGGCCTCAGTATGAGCCAGGTTCTCTCCCCAGAGATAACCTGCAAGTTACCTGTTTACGATCTCTTCCAGTGTGGAAAAATTCCCAGTGCAAACATCACATCAGATTGTTTGTCACTTCATTCAACACAAGGAGTGACACTGTGCCCATCCTGACCCCAGCTCCCCATCAAATTCCACAACACTGCACTCATAAGAACAGACTCGAGACATTGCTCATGGAAGTGCGCCACTCACTCTTGGTTCCGCATGAGATTTAACTCAAAAGCATTTTAGGGGTGAGAGAAAAGAAAAGTTGTTTCCCAGAACTTGTACTTGAAGTGAAAAGCCTAGGTGCAAACTGCCTTCCAGGTGGCCTGGCGATACAAATAAAATTAAGCGAGGTAGTATTTTTCATGAGCAACCAAATCCATTACTCTTTCCTCCTGTCCTAACCACAACTATGTTACAAATGTCCAGCTCATATTACATCCTTGCTTTCCACAGGGCGGGTTGATCAGTCACTCACATCACATAGGAATCAATATAGAGGAGAAGAAATAGAGGAATGTGTGTTTTAAGGTTCCTCAAAAGTTTATCAATTCAGTCTATTTGCTATAATGTATACAGTCAGCCTGCCATATCCACAAGTTCTGCATCCGTGGACTCAATCAACTGTGGATCAAAAATATTTGGTAAAAAAATGCATCTGCACTAAACATGCATGCTTTTCCTTATCATTATTTCCTATACAATATGGTAAAACAACTGTGGCACATATTTATATTAGGTACTATATGTAACTCAGAGGTGATTTAATGTATATAGGAAGATGTGCACAGATTACTTATAAAAGACTTGAGCAACTACAGATTTTGGTATCCATGTGGGTTCTATAAAAAATCCCCTGCAAATATCAGGGGACACCTGGATTTTCTTGCATTATACATTAAAAAATACTTGCTGAGTGCCCACTCTGCAAAATACTGTACTTGGCACTGGGGACACCGTAAGGTCAATGGTGGAAAGGAGGAAAGGACTGAAAAAGTGAAGCGATACCTAGAATTGTCTAAAGTGTCTATCTGTATGGGGCTAGGAATGGACCTGAGGGCCTTGTACATGCCAGTCAACTGCTCTACCACCAAGCTACACTCTCAGCCCAATATCTAAAACTGAAATTGTTGGTATTGTAAGAGATCCCTTACTTCGGAACCACATTTCAGTGGCTAGTACTCCCTTTACCTTTGTAGTTCCAAATGAGGGTGGCAACATCTATAGAGATCAGGCACATTTCTGCTCTTTTTCTTTCTTTCTTTCTTTTTCCACCAGTACTGGAGGTTAAATCCAGGGCCTCATGCTTGCATGCTTCGCAAGTGCTGTACCACTGAGCTGCACCCCCAGCCTTTTTTTTTTTTTTTTTTTTTTGAGACAGTTGTTGTTGTTGTTGTTAGGTGCCGTCGAGTCGGTATCCGACTCATAGCGACCCTCATAGGGTTTTCAATGGCTGACTGTTTCGGGATTGCCTTGGGAGTGGATTGCCAGGCCCATCTCCCATTTTTGCAGTGCTGGGAATTGAACTCGGGACCTCAGAGACTGCAGCGCAGTGCTCTACCAGACAGGGTCTTGCTAAATTAGGTAGACTGCCTCTGGTCTTGAACTTGCAATCCTCCTGGCTCTGCCTCCCTAGTTGCTGGGATTACAGGTGTGCACCACTGTGCCCAACTTCTTCTCTTTCTTAAAGGATAAGGCAGAAGTAGTTCTTAGAGATAAACAGAGACCGCTGCACAAGATGCAGCAAGGGTGGGTTCATTCAGTAATGAAAGACAGGACCTCCACAGTAAGTCTGGTCAAGCACATTCTGGTAAGAAAACAAGGAGAAATAAAAAAGTAACGAATGACCTTCAGGAGCTGCTAAAAAATCACAATAACTTAGAGGTGGTGGGAAGTTAAATTGTTCAATGAATCATTAATGTATAATAAGATTAACGATCATTAATAGCAAAATGGCATTTCATATTAACAACTGGCATGAAATGTCGTTTTGGAGACAATTTAAATTGTTGGAGAAGGCATTTGTAATGGCTTGACTAAGTGACAGCAGCCTAAAGACTGGGATCAGAATGTCTGAGAAAGGGTATCTTTCCCTTTTCCAAAGCAGAAGAGAGCATGAGAAGAGAAAGTGAGGAAGGGAGTTGTAAGATGGGCACCTGAGACAGCCACCTGGCCGAAAGTTAGCTCCAAACAATTTCAGGAAAGAAAAATTCTAATACCCTGGACCCTGCATGTGTAGATTGTATGCCTCCCCACTCTCCTCCTAAGACTGTCTCCTAAGCCTATAGTTCTCACAATATTTCAGGCCAGAGTTTGCATGGAACTCAAGGAGTTTTTAGAGCAAATTACAAAAAGAAGCACAGAAAAATATGTATATGGATAGAGTCCCTGGAGGCAAATAAGGCAAGGAAATATCTCTTAGAATAATCCATCCACATCCTGAAAGCTCTCATAGACCGTTGAACTGGTAGGGGGCCAAGACAGTTTTACTTAGACCTTGAGCTGACTGGTGAGGTCAATTTTAGCTTTATTTCTTGTTAGAATTTTTGCCTTCAGGGGCAATGGAAAGAAAAACTAAGAGTATTTCTCAGATCTTTACTTCTCAGGTATCACTGGGTTTTGACACCAGGGGTACAGATGGCCATGCGTCCATCTGTCTGAGATGTTGTGGCCCTGCTGACACCTATGTGAACTTGCTTTGATACAAACAGGCAACATGTGCAAAGTCATCTCTCTAGTCAAAACTGAAACTCTCTAAGTAAAAGTATTCTTGGATTTTTGTTTGTTTTGTTTTGTTTGGGTGGTACTGGGGGGCTGAACCCAGACCCTCATACATAATTTGCAAGTGCCTGGCACAGAATTGAGAAGTGTTTTGATCTGCTGTACACAGGGTTGCTATGAGTCGGACTCAACGGCACCTAATAACAACTACCACTAAGTGGGGCTGGAATTTAGCTCAGTTGGTAGAGCACTGCTCTGCAGTCTCTGAGGTCCCCTGTTCAATTCCCAGCACCCCCCAAAAAATTGGGAGAAGGATGTGACAAGCCATTCCTGAGGCAATCCCGAAACAATCAGCCATTGAAAACTCTATGAGGGTCGCTATGAGTCAGCCCTAACAACAACCACCACCACAACCACTAAGCTGAACTCCCAGCCCCTTTTTCCACTTTTTATCTTGAGACAGCGTCTCACTAAGTTATGCAGGCTGCCTCTGGTCTCGAACCTGTGATCCTCCTGCCTCTGCCTCTGGAGTCACTGGGATTAAAGGTGTGAGCCACCAGACCCAGCCTTATTCCCTTGAATCTTAATCAGTGAAAATGATGAAGTAAATGCTACATTTTTTCCGAATCTGTCCCTATGTGCAAACAAACTATGAAGATGGTTGGTTTATGACATAAATCCATACAATATGACCACAACTTTCAAGAATGTGAAATCGGCTACTGAAATAAACCCAGTTACCTGCAAAATAACACTATAATGCCATGCCTTGAGTAAGGTCTACAGTCTAATTAGTGGTACTGGGCCAGTGTCAGACTCTGGTTTTGACAAAGGACTACAGTTATGTAAGATGCCATCATAAGCTGAGGGAAAGGGCATGGGACCGCTACATACTATTTGTATAACTTCCTGTGAGTCTATAATTATCTCAAAATATAAATGCTTAAGAGAAATGACATTGTTAATATCTTCCTCCCAGGACAGTAGTGATTAAGTAGGATAAAATGTGAAAACGTATAGCCCAATTGCTAAAGGAATACATTATTGGTTGTTTAATGATCACTCCCATTATCAAGCTGTCAAAATCCATATTCCAGTAACGTGTCCCCGGGTAATAATCACATGTATGCAGCTCTTATCTATGCCAGTCACCATCCCTAGTTCTCTGTGTTTTTACATCCTAATGATCCTATCAACAATTCCAAGACAAACTAACAATGATTTTTTATTTCTATTTATTTATTTTTTTGAGACAAGGTATTGCTACGTAGCCCAGGCTGGCCTTGAACTCACAATCCTCCTGCCTCCACTTCCAGAATGCTGGAATTACCGATGTGCACCACCAAGCCCAGTGTGATTTATCTTTTAGCAAGAGAGGACGCTGAGGCTCAGAGCAATGAAGTCATCTGAGTCACAAACCTGGCTCTAGGATCTCAGAGCGAGAGCTACTCACTGCCATGCATGTCCCCTCCCCTCCAGCCACCACACTCCCTCAAGTGCCCAAAGCACAGAGATTAGAACCTGTATTCCTTTATATTTATTTATTTATTTATATTTATTTTTCTAGACTATTATTACTCTCATCAGACAATGTAGCCTTTATTTGCTATTGTTGTTGTTGTTGTTGTTAGGTGCTGTTGAGTCGGTATCCGATTCATAGTGACCCTACGTACAACCGGCGAAATACTATTGTCAGTGCTTCTCTGCTGCTCATAGAGTTTTCAATGGCAGACTGATTTTTGGGAGTGGGTTGCTAGGTCCGTCTCCCAAACCTAAAGTATCTGGTGTTCCCCGGCAGTCTCTCATCCAGGTACTAACCAATCCCAACCCTGCTTAGCTTCCAAGATCTGACAGGATCTGATGCCACAGGGCTATGGCTGTAGTATTTGCTATTATGTAGAACATTAAATTTCAGCATTCATAATTCCGTATCTTTTTTTTTTTAGGCATGCATTCATTGTCTATTGCTGCACAACAAACTACCATAAACTCAGGGTCCTAGCACAACCCTCATTCATTTTCTCATAGTTTGCAAGACAGAGGTGTCAGAAGTGTGGCACACCATCATTCAGTTCTCTGCTCAGGTTCTCAGAGGGTGAAATCTGCAGCTTGAGGTCCTCAGCTGTAGGGTCCCCAGACTCTTGCTTTCTGTGTCATGACCAAAAGTCACAGTGCCCTGACTATTGTAGGTTTTTCTCAGCAGGCTGCACCCAGGCCAGGGCCTTTAACATCCCTGGGCACTGATAATGTCATTTAGGTTGCTGCTGAAAACACTGAAAGAAATGGGCCCAAACCTTTAACCACAGCTCCTTGAACCCTGTATAATTGCCACACCCCAGGGCCTCCCTCTAGATAAAACACTCTTCTTCTCTCACTGTCTGAGGATGGTGGCTCTCTGGAAATGAGTTCCCCTAATAACTGCTTAAGACTCCTCACCCTGCCCCTTACTGCTTCTTTTTTAGAACTCCAACTGGCCTCATCTCCAGATAGACTGGGCACCCATTGAGGGAACTCATACGCTGGACCCCAGCCATGGATCAGCAGGTGGAAACACCATCCAAGCTGAATGCAGATGGTTGTGGGAGAAAGGAGTTCCTTGTGGTTGTGGGATGAAGGCCTGTTTCCCTCTCCGGCAGGGGATACTCCCAGCTACCAGAGCTGGCCTCTGCCCCTGCCTAGTGGGCCCCTCCATGTTCAAGGTCAGACTGTCACACACAATCACCATCAGCTTTCAAATCTCTGTCCCCAAGAAGAGGTCAGGTCATCTGAGAAGGCCAAATCTACTCAGCACGATTGGCTTCTCTTTTCCTAAGGTTCACTATTGTTTTTGTTAGGTGCCATCGAGTTATACCCAACTCATAGTGACCCTTACAGGGTTTTCAATGGCTGACTGTTCTATGTTCTTCCTTTTCCCTTCAAGATCAGTGGTTTTGGAAGGTTCAAGATCAGCTGTTTGATAGGAAGGGGGATTATGTAGAATGGTAGCAATTGGTCATTTAAATGCTTGTGGCTACTACTGGCCTTAAAATGAGATTTTATAATATTGTTAGGTGCCGTTGAGTCGTGTCTGACTCATAGCAACCCTCACAGGGTTTTCAATGGCAGATTGTTTCGGGATTGCCTTGGGAGTGGGTTGCCACATCCTTCTCCCATTTTTGTGGTGCTGGGAATCGAGCTCGGGTCCTCAGAGACTGCAAAGCAGCACTCTACCAACTGAGCTAAATCCCAGCCCTAAGGTCCACTATGCCACATAAAAAACACACAGTGGAAAATCCACTAGAGGCACACTCCTGGGCATTGCACAGGGATGGGATCTTGGGAGCCCTCTTAGAATTCCGCCTACCCCAGGATTTTCTCTTCTTTTCCAAAGCCATCGACTTTGTTCCCTAACCCAGAAGCACAGGGTATGAAAAAGCAAAAGTCCATCTCAGGTTAACCTCAAATACAACCAGCTGATGCTCTCAATGCCTCCAGATGCATTACATAGTTGTGCAAGGAGGTTTTCTTTTTCCGTTCCCATAGTTGCCTGACGAATGGAGATTTTAACGTGTATGGGGAGTTACCATCAGGGGTTCTTATTTAGCTGCTGTTCGTGTGTTTGCTATCACACTTTGACCATAGAAATGGACAGAACGAATACATCAGGGAGCCCATGGGATGATAATGTATCAAGACAGCCAGGAGAATCCAGACCCCCTTGGTCACGGGGCTCATCCACTCCTCAGGGAATTCCTAGATGCAGGACTCAAACAGAAAGTGCTTTGAAGATTTTTCTGTCACATCAACTGCTGACAAGTCAAAGTGGGAAGACATCAGGCACATTAAAGTGTCAGCAGCCCCAGCCCCTCCCCCACCACCAGAGCAAATAAAGAGAATGCCCATAGCCTACCCACGGCTCCCTGTCCCCACCTCCCCATGTCTAGACACCTGCCTACTCTCCAGTGGAGGCCATTGGCACCAGGCTGGCTATATGGATTTATCAATGAACATTTAGAGAAAGAGCAGAAAGACAGACCCTGAAAAGGAGGTAGAGGTAAGAAAGCCCTATATAAGAAGGACTAAGCCTACGTAGTCTACAGCTATACCATCCTAGTGCCCGATCCCATCTGATCTCAAAAGCTTAGCATGGCTGGGCCTGGTTAGTTCTTGGATAGGAGACAGCCTGGGAATACCGGGTGCTGTAGGCTTGGGAGAAGGATCCGGCAACCCACTCCCAAAAAACAATCAGCCATGAAAACCCTGTGAATAACAGAGAAGCACTGACATGGTACTGGGCATGGCACAGTGTCAGGGAGTGTTTGATTCTGTTGTACATAAGGTCACTATCAGTCAGATCCAATTCAGTGGCATCTATAGAAAGAGGAAAATGATTCCAACCTTAAACCAAAAATGAGAGCTTAGAAAATGAGGTACTCCAGAGACTATGGAATAAAACCGAGGAAGAAGGATACAAAACTCATGAGATATTTTATCTCAGAGTATCAACTCAAACAACATGTATTGAATTTTTGAGAGACTAAAGTTAAAAGTTATAATTACCTTTTTTCATGTTTAAAATGTTTAATAATATGAGAAAACTTCCTTAACACATCAGAAAAGTTATAACAAGGGGAATAATTATTGGGGCTATTTAGAGATCAGACACATGGATACTTTCTGGGGTCCTACATGAATATTTTCCTAACTAATAACTCTGCTTTTTTGCCTCTTCTGGAAAAACTCTTACCTCCCTCTAAATAAGTATTAGAATTGGTCCTCCGTACCTGTGGGTGCCACATCTGTGCACTCAACCAACTGGGGAGAGTCGATATTCAAGGAAGAAAACATATGCCTTTACTGAGTAAATATGGACCTTTTCCCTGGACATTATTCCCTATACAATATAGTCTAACTACTATCTACATAAAAATTACATTACTATTAGGCATTATAAGTAATCCAGCTATGATTTAAAGTATATGGGAGAATGTGTGTAGATTACGTGTAAATAATGTGGTATTTCACATAAGGGACTTGAGTATCTGTGGATTTTGGCAACCTGGTCGGCGGAGTGGGGGTTGGTTCTGGAACCAATTCTCTGAGGATCTTAAGAAAGGACTCTAATGAAATTAAGGATGAAGGATGTTCCCGAATCTACTAAAAGTACAACCTGAGAACCCCTTCTCTGAAATGCTTGCAAAGAGTTTCAGAGTTTAGACCTTCTGGATTTTGGACACTGGCATGGGCTTCATTGGTTGAGCATTCCTAACCAGAAAATCTGAAATGAGAAAGTCTCGGACACCTGAAACTTTTTCAATATCACATTGGTGCTCAACACATTTTTGGATTTTGAAACCTTTTGGATTTGTGAATTCCGGATACTCAACCCATATAAGTAAAATCATGGGTGAGTACGTTTTTCTTGAAAAGCACATCTATAGCTTTGTACATCCATAACCTCAAAAGGTTATTTGACTCCATAAATGTGTGGATATCATGACTACTAGAAGGGAACCAGAAAAAGGTCTAGGTTCTTCTGGAAAAGGCAGCTAAAGGGTTGTTATTATAACAGTCAAGGACTCACAAACAAAGGTATAAGTCACAGGTCCTAATGGTGTAAGTCATTGGCTTTATATGCAGGACAAAACATACCTAATAGATACAACATAAAATGTACCAAATCTCATCAGGTGACTGATAAGCCTGGCTAAATTCGTAGGCTTTTGTTTTTAGTAATGGAGATTGAACCCAGGGCCTTGTGCACACTAGGCAAGCGCCCTAGTGCTGAGCTGTACCCCCAATTCCTTTTTCATTTCTTATTCTGAGATAGAATCTGGCAAAGTTGTGCAAGCTGCCTCTGGCCATGAGCCAGTGATCTTCCTGCCTCACCCTTCAGAGCTGCTCGGATTACAGGCATGTGCCACAGCACCTGGCTACTTGAGTAGGTATTTTATTGTCAATAATAATCTATAGCAGCTGGCCCCCAAACAGCCACAAACAATCCTTTTTTTCTGGTTTTTACAACCATGTACTTTCCTTGCATGTTGGATCAGGCTTAGCTCAGGTGACAAACAGAATAGAGAAGAAGTGATGATTGATGGCTGCCAAGATTAAGTCATGAAAGACACTGTGACCTCTGCCTTAGGCTCTAGAACAGCTCACTCAGGTAAAGCCAGTCTCTGTGTCATAAGGACCCTGGACTAGTCCTGTGGAAACCCCCACATAGCAGGAACTGAGGTCTCCCACTGTGGCCAACTTGTCAGTCACATGAGTGACTCAAACTGGAACTGGATCTTCCAGTCCAAACTTTTTAATCACTGCAATCCTGCTGATCAATGAATGCAGTCTCACAAGGTACCCTGACCCAGAAATGCACAGCCATGGTGCTCGTGAACATATGACCTAGACGCACTGTTGGAAATAATAAAGTATTGCTATTTTAGGGGCTGGGCTGGGATTTAGCTCAGTTGGTAGAGTGCTGCGCTGCAGTCTCTGAGGTTCTGAGTTCAATTCCCAGCACTGCAAAAATGGGAGAAGGGACCTGGCAATCCACTCCCAAGGCAATCCCGAAACAGTCAGCCATTGAAAACCCTATGAGGGTCACTATGAGTTGGATACCGAATCGACGGCACCTAACTACAACATTTTAGGGACTAAATTTTGGAGTAATTTTTATTCACCATTTTAACAGTTAACTCAGAGGCGAATGTGCAGAGTTGGTGCTTAATTATAGAAAATCACCACTGATATTCAATTCAATACAGAAAGAAGGTCATATCCAATTTAGCCAAAAAACAGGGGAAGGGAAGGGGGTTTCTGCTGATGCTGGATGATAATAGTATTATTACGCATAAAAACAGAGAAACAGAGTGGTAAGTCTGCTTTCACTGAGGGCTAATAATGACTTTTATTCTGGGAATAACAGTAAGCATCCCAGGTTTGTTGAGTGAAAATGGAATCATTACTCCTTTCTAGTTACCAGGGGAAATTGCATTACTGATATTTGCTCCTGATATAATGGCATCAGAAATGCCCTATAAATCCCTTTGACTGAAGGCCAAAACCACTCTCTGTCTCTAAAAAATAAAAATCCAGTTGGGCACAGTGGTGCACACCTCTAATCCCAGTGATTTGGGAGGTGGAAGCAGGAGGATGACAATTTCAAAGCCAGAGGCAGCCTGTGTAACTTAGCAATTCTCAAAATTAAAAATTAAAAAGGGGCTGGGGGTGCTGCTCAGTGGCAGAGTGCTTGTAAAGTACGCTCAGGGCTCTGATTTCAACCCCCCAGTACCACAACAAACAAACAAACAAACAAACAAAAACCCTTATCATTTCTCACATTCCTTGTCTTTATAGTAACATAGGGAAAGGCTTATGCTAATCCTCAGCTGGATTTAGAAACCAAAGAATCTGATCATTGGTAATATCTTTACTGACATAATGATGAAAATAATCAAATTGGCATTAAAAGTCTTGATGGGATTTGTTTAAGTAATGAATTTAAATGTATTCACTGAACAACTTGCATAACTTGATAGTCTCTACAATCAAAAATTAATAAGCATGAAAGACTACAATGTATTTATTCCTGGATAGGATATTATCCTCTCATAAGAACTAAATGATCTCAATATTTTCTCCATCAAATCTAAAGCAATTAAAGATGAACAAACCAAGAAGAAATACAAATAATTACAAGATGGAAACCAGTGAAGAGAAACTCACAAAGAAGGGATTGTTTAAACTAGATCATTAAAACCTGGTAATTTCCAAAGTCTTGCTGAGCATATAAAATACAACTTTGCAACATGAAGGATTATAGTCATTTGCTTTTGCAATATTCTACTAGTCACATGGCCTGGGGTTTAGCTCAGTTGGTAGAGTAATGCTCTGAATGCTCTGAGGCCCTGCAATTGATCCCCAGCACTGCAAAAATAGGAGAAGAACCTGGCAGCCCACTTCTGAAACAATCAGCCTTTGAAAACTCTATGAATAGCACAGAAGCCTTGATAAAGTGCCAGGCATGGCACACTGTTGGGGAATGTTTTGTTCTGTTGTACTTAGGGTCACTATGAGTCAGACTTGATTCAAGGGCATCTAACAACAACTAGTAACAGACACACATGGTATCATTTGGGATATTTTTAGGGGGCAAACTATACATTTGTAGAAACAAAACATATCTTGATTTCAATAAATCCAAGAAAGAAATTATGGGTACCTCTACTTCATCTCTTAAAAAGTCTAATAGCAAGGATGACAATATCTTCAGTGAGAGAAAGAAAATAAACTAGATTAAACAGTAATAGCAATATAGAGTGAGCTTTGTTGAATGTTTAGTGTAGTAGATTGAGAAAGTAGACCCAATTATTCACAGTTCTCTCTCTATTTATATTCTTTGCCATGTGATGACAGCTCCTCCCATGAAGAGGCTGCACCTACTAGCTGACCTCTTAGATCTGGGCTGACCTTACCACTTCCTTTCCCTGGTTCTGCATGGAAAGATACTGTATGCAAACTGATTTAGTAAAAATGCAGCAGAAGGGGCAGTGTGCCAGTTCCAACACTGGGCCCAAGAGACCTTGTGTCTTCCACTCTCCCTCTTAGAACTCTGTTTACTACCAGAGGATAAAAGATGTGGGTGAGTCTGCCATGGGGGTGAGACCATGTGGAGACAAGATGAACTGTCTCAGGAAATGAGAACAGATGCACAAGTGAGCAGAGCTGAGATCAGAATTATCACACAGCAGAACCCAGTCTCAACTGCCAACCAACCCAGAAAATCGTGCTCTCCAAAAATGTTTTTTTTTTTTAAGTCACTAAATTTGAGGATGTTTTGTTACACAGGAATAGCTAACTGATATAAGTGTTTTATGCTCATTATTACTGTAGTACTTGCTACATGCCATAAGATAGATAATTTATCTTATCCTCATTTTAGAGGTGAGACATGAGATACAGAGTAAGCAAAGAGAATTTGCTGCATAACAAAATTAGAAAATTCAAAGGGGATGCTCATGCTAAATTCAGGTACAGCTTGTGCCTACAACTTTAGGTAATGGTACCAGGAATCAGGTTTGATTATTCTCCAGTTTTAGATCCATCTGCCAGTAACTGGATTTATTCTCATATAAGTTCTTTTCATGTGGATATATGTTGACTTTCTGCAGTCCCAAGTTTATGAGTCTTCTAGGGTGTCCTTATGAGGAGTGATGAAAAGACATGGTAAATATTTAAATTTTTTAAAAATGTAAAGACCATTTGCATTTATCCTCATTAAAAATTTCCCCCTGGATTTGGATACACTTATGCTATCATTCTGCCACTTTTTGAAGCAGTTCTAGAAGTCTTCTTTCTTAAGAGCCTTTAGTTGCACTATTGTGGCTGCCTCAATGTCCTCAATTAATATTAAATATTTACCTTTCATGGTCATTTTGACTTTGGGGAAGAGTCAGAAGTCATACAGTGCCAGGTCCAGTGAATAAGGTGGATGAGGATACACCACAACATTTTTATTTTGCAGACACTGCCATACCATATGTGATGTGTGACGCTGACCATTGCAATGTTGTAGGATGAAACTAGAAGAGGGCTTCCAGAACAGCTTCAGAAATGCCAACAATGATGGGATAAGCGTGTTTTAAAGCCACGGGGAGTATCTGTTGTTGTTGTTGTCATTAGGTCCGACTCATGGTGACACCATGTACAACAGAAGAAACATTACCCAACACTCTGCCATGAACACAGTCTTTTTGTGTTTGGTCCCATTGTTGCAACCACTATGCTTCTTCTCATTTTGAGCCATGCCACATCAGCAAAAAGAGGTCCCAGGGGCTTTACTCCATTCCCGTCATTAAAGTCGACTCTACTTTGAGGAGGCAGTTCATCCTCAGTTGTTTCTTACATGCCTTCCAGCCTGAGGGGCTCATTTTCTGGCACCATATTTGACAGTGCTTGTCTTCTATTCATAGAGTTTTCAATGGCTAATTGTTTTGGGAGTGGGCTGCCAGGTTCTACCCCCTTATCTGTCTTAGTCTGGAAGTTCAGTGGAAATGTGCCCACCATGGGTGGCCCTGTTGGTATCTGAAATACTGGTGCCATAGTTTTCACCACCACAACAACACAAGTCCCCACAGCATGACAAGCTGACAGACACGTGGGTGGGGGGGTTATTTGGAGGGGAATTACTGGCAATGTTTCTCTTACTATAATAAAATTTTAAAAATTTAAACATTCACTATATTTTTAGTTACATTTCATTTAGCTCAAAAGCCAGAGAAAGATCATGCAAGTAAAAGGGTAAGGACGCTCCAGTTGGTCAGACCTAGTTATGGATAACTTAATCCAGGGACAGAAGCAGGTGAAGCCCTGTGATTGACAGCCACACCAGAATGACCTGGTAGGGATGGGCTGGAGGTGGAAGAGTTCTTGTGCCAAGAGAGTAACCCTCCTTGGTCCTCCATGTGGCCCACGGATTCACAAAGTGGACAGTGAGTGCCCTCAGTGGTGACATGAATGGAAACCTCTGAAGTACAGCCTCAAGTCCACCTTAAGCTGGCATGCCTTCCCTCATGCAAAGCCAGGGAGTCCCCTTCCCACTCCTCTCTGGAATAATAAGAACACTGCTGGCACTTTTTAGTTTCACAATTTTACCTGACGTTTGAGGAACAGCATTTTCTCCCCAGCTAAATTGGAGAGTGGATTATTTGCCTTACAAAAGGATTCTCGACTTTACAAAGGATTTCCAGAATAGGACTTTAAATAGCAACCTCGCCCCTAGTGCATTTAAACTATGATTCTATTTGCAAGCTACTGCTTCTGAATGCCTTAAAGTCTATTTCCCTCGGGGGCTGGGCTAGGCAGTTTCTAACAGCCCTTCCAATTTACAAGTTACATGAATCTGTGAGCAACTGGCACACAGAGGCAGAGGAAAGGCTCTGGAAGCCAAGAGCCTGTGTTGCAGCCCTGCCTGTCCCTGAAGTACCACCTGTGTGATGACTGAACTACTCTGAGCCTCAATTCTCTAACCTGTAATCAGTATATGGGAAGGCTGCCTGTTATGGGGAGACGCAGGGAGTGCAAACAGGCAGGCCCAGAGCACAAATCCAGGAATCTGGCAGCAAAACTTTGGTCCTTGTATTTGGCACATAAAAGAATTTATACCCAGCACAGAAATTACATTAGAGAGTACAGACACGTTTATTAAAGATGTTGCTGCTGTTGTTGTTGTTAGGTGCTGTGAGTCGATGTCTGACTCATAGTGACTCTACATACAACAGGCTAAATAGCATTTTTAGTGCTTCTCTGCTATTGATAGTTTTCAGTGGCTGATCATTTTGTGTGAGTGGGTTGCGGGTCCTTCTCCAAAGCCTATAGCACCTGGTGTTCCCAGTGGTCTCCCATCCAAGTACTAATCCAAGCCTGACCCTGCTTAGCTTCTGAGATTTGACAGGATCAGATGCCACAGTGATACAACTACAGGCTTATTAAAGATAGTACACCTTTAAGGAATACTTACAGGGAAAACGGAGGCCCCTAGAGAAGTTTAGGTAAACCTGGAAAGGAAGTTGGAAAACCTTGTGTTCCCTGGGTGACTCAGAATAAGGAGGTTTCTATTCCCCAAGGGAAGGAAAAGAAGCCAGAGAAAACATAAGGGTTAATAAGCAGGTGTTAGAAGGAACAGTGACTTGGACAGAGAAGATGGTCGGTCCTGGAGAAGAGAGAGGTATTCATATGATTGCTGGAGAGAGAGGAGCAAGGAATGGAGAGAAAGAAGAGAGAAGGGGGCAGCGGAGTGAAGAAGTGAGCTTACATGCAAGTTCCTTCTAGTATTATTCAAACTGGGGCATGCCCAGTGTGACAAGAGCCTGGGGACTTTCTCTTGTACATGGTTCAATGGTGTGAATTAGGGAGTGGGACCTCTTAGAAAACGTCCTTCCAGTGTCTCCAGCGACTCAGGTGGCTTCCTCCATCATGGCTGAACAGCAGGAGCCATTTTTAAACCCCTTTTCTCCATCTTGCCTGATAACAGCTAAGCTAGCGATCTAACACCCACACCAGAAAAGTTCATTGTGACAGTGAGAGCTAAGCATGGAGCTAACGCACTGAGGTAGCACATTCCTAGGCTCCGGTGAAGTATTTTGCCTGTAACTATTCTGGCTTCTTTCCAATCCACTTTGTCCTCTGCCTCCAGAGAAAATGTAATTTTGTTTTCATCAAACTGCTCTGCTTAAAATCCCAATGGTTTCCTACTGCTCTAATGAAAACCCAATTCCTCACTGTGTCTTCCCAGGGCCTCCCTGCCTGGAGGCCCTGTGGCTTCCCATATCCCCGCCCCCTATGCTCACTCTAGGCTGCATGAAAACTGGCTATTGCCTTTTCCAATTTGAACAAAACAAAATTTTCTCTTCATTTCGCTTTCTGTTAGCCTCAGCTGCATTTCTCTGCTCCTCTTGGCAATGAAACTTCTTAGATGATTTGCCCATGACCTCTATTTCCAATTCCTCTCTGCTGTCCATCCACAGCTTTCCAGGCATCACCATATGGATACATGAAAGAAGTCTTACCATACCACCTCCAAAAAGGAGCCTCTGATCCACTCCTTCCCCTGCTTTCTCTCCCTGGATACATTTGGCCACACACGGCAACTGCAACCTTCTGGTGGCTGAGGTGGAAATCATTGGAGAAATGTCTGACTATCCTTATGCATGTAGTCAGGAGAGAACAATCCCTGGAGAAGGACATCACGTTTGGAAAAGCGGCAGGTCAACGCAAAAGAGGAAGACCCTCCACCAGATGGATTGACACAGTGTCTGCAACAATGGGCTTAAACATAAATAAGATCGTTTGCCTGGCACAGAATCGGCAAGTGTTTCGATCTGCTGTACATAGGGTTGCTATGAGTCGGACTCAACTCGACGGCACCTAACAACAACAACATCCTTACGCACCGTCTAATTTATCAGCCAATGCTCCTGCCTTGCCCTCAGAGTGTTGTGGGAAAATGGCCATCTGTGTTAGGGAGATTTATGTCGCTATGACAAAATACCTGAGTTAATCTGATTATGAATAGGAAAGTTTTATTTTGGTTCATGGGTTTAGCAGTTCCAGTTGATGACTGGTTGGCCCCATGGCTCTGAGGCTGTGGCAAGGCAGCACACCATGGTGGAGAACATGTGGCAGAGAAAACCTGTTTATATCATGTGCCAGAGAGAGAAAAAGAGAGAGAGGAAGAGGAAAGGGCCAGAGTCCTACAATCCCTTTCAAAGGCGTATGCTTAATGGCCTAAAGACCTGCCAGTAAGCTCTACCTCCTAAAGGTTCCACTGCCTCTAAATAGCACCATCGCAGGGACCAAGCCTTGAGCACATGGTCCTTTGGGGGACATGCAACATTCACACGACAGGACCAACTCACCACCTACACGGCCTCTACCCTGGCCCATGCCATGTCCATCTCCCATCTGAATAGCTGCAGCAACCACCTTGGAGTCTCTGCTTTCACCTTTATCACAGCCACTTCCTTTTAAAACAGAATCCAGAGCCTGTCCTGGCTGCTCAGAAACCTCCAGAGGCTGCCCTATTTCACCACAAGTACGATGTAACTTAATTTATTATATTTATTCTTTTTTCATCCCTCCCCCTTTCCAAATATAAACTCTTCAAGCTGAGATATCTTTGTCTTGCTCATGTGTCCCAGTCAGCTAGGAAAGTGCCTATTGTATAATAGATGCTCAATAAACAGCTGTTGACTCACTGTGTGCTCTTACCACACTGGTCTTCCACTGTCTCCTGGTTCTACTAGTAGCTCATATGTCACTTCCTCAGGGAAGCCCTCCCTGACCTCCCAGATCAGCTGTTCCAACTACGGGCCTCCTTCTCTCCCCTCCACAGCATGTTTCAGAAGTTTAATTTTATATTTTTTTCTGACTGCATATGATCCATCAGGGCAGGTTTAAGCATGCAGCCTTTGTTGATTTGGTTCTAATCGCTAATATCTAAGAATGTCTGGCACACTGTAGGTACTCAATAAATGTTTGTTGAATAAATCAATATTAGATAGAATTCATATCATTATAAGCAGCTAACATCCCTCTACTTTTAAATGACTCTCAAGGACATACACAGTAAACATGATGAAAATCAACCGTCTTTACTTGCTACTTGGAAAAACTACCTCCCGGAGCCCAGTGCTATCCATAGGGTTTGTGTATAACCTCTGCTTTTCATGCTTTGTGGCTATGTTGTTGTTGTTAGGTGCCGTCAAGTCGAGTCCGACTCATAGCGACCCTATGTACAGCAGATCGAAACACTTGCCGATTCTGTGCCAGGCAAATGATCTTATTTATGTTTAAGCCTGTTGTTGCAGACACTGTGTCAATCCATCTGGTGGAGGGTCTTCCTCTTTTGCGTTGACCTGCCACTCTTCCAAACATGATGCCCTTCTCCAGGGATTGTTCTCTCCTGACTACATGTCTGAAATATGTAAGACGCAGTTGGGCCATTTTTGCTTCCAAGGAGCACTCTGGTTGTACTTCTTCTAGGACAGATTTGTTGGTTCTTTTGGCAGTCCATTGTATATTCAATAGACGTCCCATGGATTACGACTAAACATCAACAAAACAAAAATCCTTACGACTGGGTCAGCACGCAACTTCACAATAAATGGAGAAAAGATTGAGGTTGTCCAAGATTTTGCTTTGCTTGGCTCTATAATCAACACCCGTGGAAGCAGCAGTCAAGAAATCAAAAGACGCATTGCTTCTAGGAAAAGCTGTGGCAAAAGATCTCTTTAGAGCATTGAAAAGCAAAGATGTCACATTGAAGACGAAGGTGCGTCTGACTCATGCCATGGTATTTTCAGTGGCATCATATGGTTATGAAAGCATTGTGGCTATAGAGCATACTAAATTAATTGCCTGCCTTTCATTAGAATTTTGTATCAGAGCCTGGTGCAGTGGCTCACACCTGTAATCACAATGACTCAGGAACTCGGGAGCTGGAGGCAGGAGGATCCCACGTTCAAGGCCAGAGGCAGCCTGTAGGACTCAGTAGTAGGACTCAGTCTCAAGATTAAAAATAAATAAACTGCTGGGCGCAGTGGCGCACGCCTGTAATCCCAGAGGCTTGGGAGGCGGAGGCTGGAGGATCTCAAGTTCGAGGCCAAAGGCAGTCTGCATAACTTAGTGAGACCTTATCTCAAAAAGTAAAAAAAAACAGGGGGGCGGGGGCTGGGGGTGCAGCTCAGTCGTCTAGCACTTGCAAAGCATGCAAGTGCGAGGCCCTGGGTTCAACCCCCAGTACCGCAAAAATAAATAAATAAATAAATACATACATACATACATACATACATACATACATACATACATACATAGGTAGATAATAAATTGAAAAATGGACTAGGGGTGAAGCTCAATTGTAGAGTACTTGCAAAGCATGCTTGAGACCCCTGGTTTAACTCCCAACTTCCTTTTCCCAAAGGAAAAAATAAAAAAGTATCAGTATGATTCATTTGCTTATGAGGCAGGCCCTTCTGATTCCATCTTGGAAGCATGCAAATATTTTTTGTTTCATTTGAGTAACCAATCAAAATTTGTAGATTACACCCACAAAACCATTCTAACCTGTTTGCTTTCTAAATTTGCTTATGAGAGACCAATTAAAGATGTGCTTCAGTATTATTAGAAAAATGAGTATAATAGTTTGCTACAAAGATGGTGATGTATTTCTGTTCATCCAACGCCGTCGTAAATCCACGTGTATGGAATAACAGAATTAGAATAATACAATGTATCCTGGTTCAGTTCATTGTATCAGTAACTTAACACAAAATACTTATGCTATAGTCCCCTTGCTAAACTGAAACAGGATTTCTTTCTTGCTGTAAAGCAATCATTTTTGTCTGGACCTTCAGAAAAGTTGAGAAGAAAAAGACTTGGGTTAGCTACTTACGTATTTCTAGCTCTCTCCTTGGGACATTTACACAGTGTATCCCTGTTCAGGTGTTCAAGATTGACTGCTGAGCACTAAACAGATTGGGCTCAGCCTGGGAAATAGTTAAGTACAAAAAGGGTGGGTGGAATTTTCCACTGATGAAGGGCTCCACCTCCTCTTCCACCCCACTTCCAAAAAGACAAAATAACACTTATGTGTATCTGGGGCCTTGGGATACAACACAGATGGTAGAGAGGGAGGGTTGGACATCTACCTTTGCCATCTACATGCTGGAACAATTTTATTACCAAAGGTTTTAGGCATAGAATAAAGCAAATCAAATAATGAAACTAATGTGATTGCAACTATCATCTACTAGAATAGCTATGAGGCCACACCAGAGATAATCACAGCTATGGTTTTGACCTACTATAGAATTCAGTCACCATCTTCTTCCTAGGGGTATCTACTCTCCTGTGTGTGTGTGTGGGGGGGGGGTCCTTTCACTTGTTGTTAGGTGCTGTAGAGTCGGTATCTGACTCATAGCAACTCATAGCGACCCTGCTATTGTCAGTGCTTCTCTGCTGTTCATAGGGTTTTCAATGGCGGATTAATTTTTGGGAGTGGGTTGCCAGGTCCTTGTCCCAAGTCTACAGCTTCTGGTGTTCCCAGGTGGTCTCCCATCCAAGTACTAACCAGGCCCGACCCTGCTTAGCCTCCAAGATCTGATGGGATCAGATGCCACAGGGCTATGGCTGCAGGCTTAGATGCATTCATTCTCATTACCTATAACTCTTTTTTCCCCTTCCTTCTTTTCTTCCTTCCTTCCTTCCTTTCTTTTTCCCTGAAGTACTTGTGAGTTGAACCCAGGTCCTTGCACGTTCTAGGCAAACGCTCTACTACTGAGCCACACTCCCAGTCACTTTTGTATTTTTGTTGTTGTTGTTGTTTATTTTGAGACAAGAGTCTTCCTAAATTGCACAGGCTGCCTCTGGCCTTGAACTCGAGACCCTCCTTCCTTAGCCTCTCAAGTCACTGGAATGACAAGAAAGCACCGTGGCACCCAGCAGTCATAAAGCTTTATTTCTGTGTGCTTTAAAACTTGGAATGAATGTTGTTAGACTGTCTTTCTGTCAATGGTACAAATGCACAAATGTGTGCATGCGTG
Organism: Pedetes capensis; assembly: GCA_007922755.1. NCBI lineage: Eukaryota > Metazoa > Chordata > Mammalia > Rodentia > Pedetidae > Pedetes > Pedetes capensis. The sequence continues at coordinate 98,656 of VMDO01003600.1, forward strand.
CACAAATGCACACACACACACACTCCCCAGCTCACTGTTTTTGAAATGTACTCACATGAAACCTGAGTAGATATTCTTTGTTATGGTTTGGATCTACAAGAGTCCCCAGAGGTCATGTGTTTGAATGCTTGGCCTCCAGGTGGAGGTGCTTTGTTGGGAGGCTGTGGTTTGGGAGGAAGTAGTGGGTAAATTAAAATTCTTACACTTTTTATGGGCTGGGATTTAGCTCAGTTGGTAGAGTGCCACTCTGCAGTCTCTGAGGTCCCGAGTTTGATTCCCAGCACCGCAAAAATGGAAAAAGGATGTGGCAACCCACTCCCAAGGCAATCCCGAAACAATCTGCCATTGAAAACCCTGTGAGGGTCGCTATGAGTTGGACGTGACTCGACGACACCTAACAACAACACCTTTTTTTATAAAAAATATTTTGGATATATTTGTTTTAATCAAGTATGCTATTAAAGTCAAATAGATAGATAAAAATCTATCATCTATGACACACACACATACAAACATTCTAGTGCCTCTATTTCTCTGGCTAATACAATGGCAAAACACAATTTGCATTTGTTTTCATCTGTGGCGCTTTGGTCTTCAAAGGAAAAGAAACTGACTGAAAAAGGTAAGAGTTTCAAATAGACATGGGACAGAAACAGTAGGCACATTCTGCTTAGTGTATCCGCTTCTTGTCACCCAAACTTAATACTTTCCACCCTAAATCACGCCTTATCTTCTCTACCTACTGCCTGTGGTTGATGGAAGAGCATGAGTTTAATCTGTTACCCTAGTAGGCACTCAATGAACATTTATTAAATTATTAGGTGCCTAAATAGGTAGTGCCTGCAGCCATGGCCCTGTGGCATCCGATCCCATCAGATCTCGGAAGCTAAGCAGGGTCGGGCCTGGTTAGTACCTGGATGGGAGACCGCCTGGGAACACCAGAAACTGTAGGCTTGGGAGAAGGACCTGGCAACCCCCTCCCAAAAATCAATCTGCCATTGAAAACCCTATGCACTGTAGAGAAGCACTGACAATAGTGTTTCCCCTGTGGTACAGAGGGTCGCTATGAGTCGGATACCGACTCGACGGCACCTAACAACAACAACAACAAATGGATATTAATCTTAGCAAGCCAAGTACAGGAATTATACTAACAAGCCAACCAACAAATTCATCAGTAAAAATGTATTTTTGGGGCATGCTGGAAACTGCTGGCTCATGGAGGATTCACAGAGACACAGAAAAGTAATGGCCAGCATGACATATAAGGTCAACACAATAAACACAATCCAAACAATTCTGGGACACAGGAAGAAAATGATGAAAGTAAATATTTTTAAAAATCATAAGAATTAACAAAAAATAAAAAAGTGAAAATAAGCTCAATATCATGAAAGAATAAAAAGAATCCTGAAGCCAGGCGCAGTTGTGCACGTCTGTAATCACAGTGACACGGAAGGCTGAGGCAGGAAGATTGTGAGTTGGAGGCCATAGGTAGCCTGCGTATCTTAACAAGACTCTATCTCAAAATAAAGAAGTAAAAAACAAAACAAACAAACAAAAAAACATGGCTCAGTGGTAGAGTGTAAGGCCCTGGGTTCAACCTCACACGAGAAAAAAAGAAAAACATTAGTGAAGGTCCACATTCAAATCATTACAGGGTCCTTCTATGTCTGCTACAACCTCTGAGTGAGACAGTTTACTCTCCATTCTGCTTAGTGCCTCTTCTATTGGATGCCTCTTCTATTGGATGGTGTTGACTAGTGTGATTCATTGTGTCCACTTTCTAGATCACCTATGCATCATCTGGAAGAGGTTAGTTATTACACTAACATGAAGTACTAATGTGTTGATCTTCCCTCCACTCACCATCCCCTAGACAAAAAAGCCAGTCAGCTATCCAGAGATGAGCCTGCAGCTGTAGCCCTGGGGCATCCGATCCTGTCAGATCTCAGAAGCTAAGCAGGGTCTCGCCTGGTTAGCACTTGGATGGGAGACCACCTGGGAACACCAGGTACTATAGGCCGGGAGAAGGACCTGGCAACCCCCTCCCAAAAACCAATCCGCCATTGAAAACCCTACGAACAGCAGAGAAGGACTGACAGTGGTGGTTCCTCTGTTGTATGTAGGGTGGCTATGAGTTGGATACCGACTCGAGGGTACCTAACAACAACAAGAACAACAATCCAGAGATGGCAGCAACCAGGACTCAAGGTCCCCACCTCAAAAAGAGACGGTTAATCTCTGTCATCACCCAGTAACGTGAACAAATACAGGGTGACCCACTCCATTGCCTCTTACATGAGTCCACACTCCACATCCTGCTCTGCAAACCTCAAAAATCTCATGGCACGTTAAATAGCAGGACATGGGCCAAAAAAGCACCTCCAGCGTTGCTCACATCAGCAATCCTGCGACTAGACGGGCAGCCAGGTGAAATTATCAGAAGCACGGATGGCTCTCAACTGTGTCAATCGCAGGAGAATTCCCTGTCAGAACACGCGTGAGTTCAGTTCTCCCTCATGGCACCCCTTGGTGGAAACGCTCTATGTTTGATCAACCTCACTTTGCCCACATGCCTGAGAAACGCACTTTTTGTTAGGGAAAATGGGCCCCTGACTGATTTCCATCACATCTGTGCATTTTCATCCTGGCTAGGCACGCGTGGGAGCAGGGGCTCTGCAATGCCAGAGTGACGGATGGGGCTCTGTGTGGGACAGAAGAGACGCTCCAGAACACAGAGCTTCTCCTCCCCATGGGGTCCCTCTGTGAGGAGGTGCATCTTCTAACAGCAGGAAGCCCCAGATGCACAAGAGAAAGATCCTGAGAACAACAAAGTACTCAGAGAAAGGCAATTGGGTGATTGAAAGTACAGTGAAAGGAGCCAAACTATCGCACTACATTCCTGGCTCTGCCACTAGCTAAACTGTGGCCTTGGATAAATCACAGCGACTCACTGGTACAGTGGGCTTCGTTCTGCCTTATCTATCTCAGAGGCCAATTAAAAGGAAAGAAAAGACAAATGTTTCAGGAGATAGATTTAAATACTAGATAGGTAGATTTGTTGTTGTTGTGCTGTTGAGTTGTGTCTGACTCATAGCAACCCTCATAGGGTTTTCAATGGCAGAATGTTCTGGGATTGCCTTGGGAGTGGATTGCCACATCCTTCTCCCATTTTTGCGGTGGGTGCTGGGAATCAAACTCAGGACCTCAGAGACTGCAGACTGGTGCTCTACCAACTGAGCTAAATCCCAGATATCTATATCTATATCTATATCTATATCTATATCTATATCTATACATATATAGATAGATAGATAATCTCAAAATATCACATGGTATTCCATATCTATATCTATCTACCTATATATATATAATCTTAAAATATCACATAGTATTCCAATAATACATACTTTTTCTATGTATCAATTAAAAATACATATAATTTTAAAAAGGTGAAAATGACAGTAGGGATAGAAAATGTTTTGACAATTACTGCCACATATGATCAACCAAAGAAAATTCAAGGCACTTCCTTCGACACTGTCATTTAGCCCACAGCAGTATAGGTCTGGGTGACGTGTAAGGAAGGTGTCAGAGGTTACCTGCAGGATTTAAATCCTACCTCTACTTCTGGCTACATCTGTGACCTCAGGTAAATTACTCAAACTTGGCTCCACATCTTCTTTTCCTTATCAGCAAAACAGCTCAGAATACTGTTAGGTTAGTTTGACAGGTGACAAAATGTAACACTGCTAGCTTGGTTCCGGGTCTGTGTGTTCTAAAGGCTTGATTCCCTGCTGGTCCCATTTACTCTAATGCTTGTTTAGAAAACTGAAAAGAAAACTGAAGGAATGGGAACACTTAACAAATCATATGCTGGGCGCTGTGGCACACACTTGTCATCCCAGCAATGTGGGGGCTGAGGCAGAAGGATCATGAGGTCGAGGCCAGAGGCAGCCTACATGACTTAGCAAGACCCTGTCTCAAAAATAAAAAATAAGAAAGGGTCTAGGGGTGCAGCTCAGTGGTAGAGCACTTGGCTAGCATGTCTAAGGCCCTGGGTTCAACTCCCTGGGGCAAAACAAATTTAAAAATCATAGAAGAGACAAAGATCCTTTCTTTGCCCCTGCATCAGTATTTACCATAAACCCTCCTTCCTCTTCCTCACACCCCTTCTTTTCTTAGTACGCTCTTCCTCCATGCTGCCCAGTAGAAGAATGAAACTTACAGATAAGACATTGTTTTCCAGAATGGGCATCTATGGTGCCAAGCAGAGGACATAAGGAAATTCTGGAGGAAAATTCCAAGATGCGGAAGCAGTAAGGGAATTATCTGAGTGGAATATTTTCCTGGTTATCATGGCTGGCAACATTGAAAATAATCACACCTCTCTCTCTCTCTCTTTTTTTTTTTTTTTTTTTTTTTTTTTTTTGAGAATCTACTGTACAAACACTGTTCAAAATACTTTAATGTATACAATCTCATTCACTCCTCATGAAGCTTGCAGGATCAATGTTGCCATTCTCATTTTACAGCGGAGGAAAAGGCTGTAAATAATGACTCCTGGCCAAAGCCAGGCAGAGAGGCATCATATGGGAAGGGGATTAGTCCAGGCTGCTGCCTTGCAATCCACAGTCTTGGGTTCTTACAAGTTCATTTCACCAGTCTCAGAAAATAATTCAACCCAAGATTGTTAAGGCTGCCTTCTATGCGCTGGACTGATATTTTTTGGCCTTTAATGACCTAATGGCAGCTTCAATTCCTAAACTCTCTAGACAAGGAATAAATCCGAGTGATGTATGAGCCTAAAAGGAAGCAGGAAATAGCAAGTAGAGAAGACTCTAATCACACATGGTAGAGGAAAGCCGGCCACCTCGTGGTGGTCAGGAAGCAAAGAGAGAGGGAGACAGAGAAAAGAAGGGGACAAGGTATAGCCCCCAAGGACCCACTCCCTCCAGCTCGGCCCCACTTCCTAAATTCCCATCGCCTCCCAATGGGCCCTCACATTATGAATCCACCAACATATTAATGCACTGATAAGGTCAGAGCTATCATGATACAATCATTTTCCAAAACCTTCCCCTCTGAACATTGCTGCACTGGGAACCAAGATTTCAACATGAGCCTCTGGGAAGCATTTTAGATTTAAAAAAACAATAGCAGCTGCTAAATATGAAAACCAAAATTTCCCAGAAAAATGGAGAACAAAGTTTGGAACTTCATCTTTAAAAAAAATAAAGTTCATGAAAACGTTTATGCGCTAGCTAATAAAAATATTGCAATCATTTGCCAACCATTACAATTAACAGATAATTATGTTTCAAGACCATTTTCCAGGGAAACTACATAATACCAGGACACCCTCCAATGCACAGCTGTAAAGAGGATTATTTCTACAAAAATCCTGGAGATTTCATCAATTTTCCCACAGGCCTCCCTGCAGCCTTTGATATTCAAATCATCAAATTATTCTCTTTTGAAGCCTATCATGTCATCAGCCTTGTCGATTTTCTCTTCTTCAATTATTCACCAGGCTAACGCTGTCAGATCCTCGAATGCCGATTACTTTGCATGTGATTAGAGAAGTTCTCCATCACCCCTTTCATCTCAGCAAAAGCCTGCATCTTCGTCAAGATGTGCGGTTTTCTTCTGCGATCAAATTGCGGCATATTTGAGCTGTGTAAACGGACGTCTGAGAGAGACCCAGCAAAGACCCAAGGTGCACAGAGAGAGAAACTCATTAAGTGACTGGGCAACGCTGGGGCAGGATGGATTTTAGGAGTGTTCAGTTTATTAGTGCATTCCTTCATGCAATGCTGCCTTTCTTCCTACTCCCCTAGATAACTTTGTAACTTTGGAGGTGATGATAATTAATGATAGACGAGAGGGTTCGTTAGAGTAGCAAGAATGATAACTCCTAGCCCCTGGATAGCTTCCCACAGACAGCCGATTGCTCTCCCATCCACCACCTCCCATAACCCTGTGTTAGTCAGCATTCTGCCATGGTAATAAACCCCAGAGATAACCAATTTGTAAAGGAAAAGGTTTATCCTGGCTCACAGTTTTGGAGATGTCAGTCCCTGACCACTTGGCCCTGCTGCTTTGGGCCTGTGGCGGTATATCATGGCGGGAATATGAACTGGAGCAAAACTGATCTCCTTATTATGAGCCCAGAAGAAAAGAGAAGAGGCAAAGGGGCTGGAGTCCCAGTGTCCCCTGCAAAGGCACGCCCCCAGGGACTGGAGGACCTCCTTCTAGGACCTACATCTTAACAGTTCCTCCATCTCCCAACAGTGCCATGGCCAGGAACCAGGTATTTAACATATAGGACTCTGGGGGGACATTCCAGACCCAAACTTAGAGACAGAAAGGGCAAGTATTTTCTGTGCAGTTAACAGATGAGAAAAACTAGTCACAGGATGGTAGATCCTTCTTAGAATCTCTCCCTAATGCCCTCTCTGCCTTCATAGAGGTTAACGTTCACTTACTGGTATTGAGAATGATGCTAAGCCCGTTATATTGTTGTTGTTAGGTGGTGCCGAGTTGCGTCTGACTCATAGCGACCCTTCAAGGGTTTTCAATGGCTGATTGTTTCAGGAGTGCCTCAGGAGTGGATTGCCACGTCCTTCTCCCATTTTTGTGGTGCTGGGAATCGAACTCAGGACCTCAGAGACTGTAGAGCGGCGCTTTACCAACTGAGCTAAATCCAAGCCCTGGCCCTTTACATACATCACTCCATTTATTGATGGTAACTTTCCCAGGCAATAGACGGCATTAATTTTACTTTAAAAAGGACAAAATAGAAGATAATTAGTTAAGGAACTTTCTGTGCTAAGTCAGTTATTGCTTCAATAATGCCAAATAACAAAAGACCCCCAAATCTCAAGGACTTCCAACCACAAACATTTACTTCTGCCTCAGAGGATCAGTTGGAGAACTGGAATGAACCTGATTTAAGTCAATGGTTGGGTTCAGGTCTGCCCCACGGCAAAATTTGGGTCAAAATTTGTGACCCAAGCTAAAAATGTAGCAACCACATGGGGCAAAGTTCCTCATAACTAACGTCAGTCGTGTATGAGGTCTGGCTAACTCCCTAAGTATATTTAAAACCTATAACCATATTATCCGACTCATAGTGACCCTACATACAACAGGTAAAACACTATTGTCAGTGCTTCTCTGCTGTTCATAGGGTTTTCAATGGCAGACTATAACCATATTATGCCTGCAGGCATAGCCCTGTGGCATCTGATCCTGCCAGATCTCAGAAGCTAAGCAGGGTCGGGCCTGGATAGTAATTGGATGGGAGACCGCCTGGGAACACCAGGTGCTGTAGGCTTGGGAGATGGACCCGGGAACCCACTCCAGAAAAGCAATCCACCCCTAAAACCCTATGAACAGCAGAGAAGCACTGACAATAGTGTTTCACCTGTTGTACGTATGGTCGCTATGAGTCAGATACTGACTCGAAGACACCTAACAACAACAACAACATAACCATATTATATCCAATAACCTGTCATTGTCCAAAATAAGTCACTGGACAAATACAAAGTCAATGGGATGAAGATGTGGACTATGCTTATTCTCCTGGGAGGCACAGAAATGTTGCACAACTGAAGGAATGGGAGGATAATCCTAACACAGAGGTGGGAAAGGTAGGGCTGGACCACAGTTAAGAATTGATAATAGTTCTATTTGCACAGCTGGCCTAAGTTCCCACAGCGAGCTCTACCTCCGGTGCCAAGGCTGCTAATTACATATGGTAGCTCCCTCACCTCAAAGGCAAGTCCCCATGGTCATGATGACACTAAGCCACCACTTCCCCATGGCCAGAGTGGCCTGGCACCTGCTGGCTAAACTCTTAATCATCTATGTGTGTGGTCCCACAAAGCTCAGGGACCAACCTTGATCTGGGTGTAATGCCTTCTGGATATTAGGTTAGCACCTAAAAAGAAGAAAAGATTTCTTCCAGGGCCTGCTCTGATGCTAAAAGAAAGACTTTTAAACAACAATTCTCAGTCCACCAAGAACTTTCACAGCTCTTATGTCCATCAAACCCTCTCCTCCAAGCCCCATGAGGTACGATTTTTTATAGCTATTTTGTAGATTTAGGAGTTGAGACTTAGCAAGGTGAAATGACCTGCCAAATACACAGCTCGCTGTCTCCACAGTGCTGACATGCTGTGCCACATGGGTAATTTAATTTTACTGTAATTGAACATTGCATTTGGGCCAGGAAATGGGCTGAGACAGCTGCAGATATGACTTAATTCTCACAGCAGTACAGTGTGCGGAGGGTGGACAGTATTCTTATCCTGTGACCAGGAGAAAGGACAAGGAACAGTTGCCCCAGATCATAAGCCAGGAGGTGGTAGAGCCAGGAGTCCAACCAAGCTCTGTCTCATTCCATCAACTGAGACCTAATCCTAGGCAACACTGCTCCCCTCTTCATCCTTGTTTTGCTTTCATTCCTTAGCAATCAGAGGCCAGAAAGCTGGAGAGCCTCTTGCTTTGAGCATTATGGATGCTGTGGAACTGTGGTCTGGCTTCTCACCTGCAGGTTCTGTTTTCAGATCTCTGTATTCCACTCTTTTTTTTTTTCCAGTTCTTAAGGGTTGAACCTAGGACCTCATGCACGCTTTGCCATCCTTCTACTACTGAGCTGCACCCCCAGCCCCTTTTTTATTTTTTATCTTGACACAGGGTCTCACTAAGTTATGGAGACTGCCTCTGGCCTCCTGAACCTCCTGCCTCCGGCTCCTGAGTTACTGGGATGACAGGCATGCAGCCACCATACCCAGCTTCCATCCTTTTATATCCATCTGGGGACAGTCATGTTCTGACTCTCAGGCCCTGCTGGAATCGTCAACCCTGAGCTCCTCAACAAGAGACAAACACTTGGGACCGACCGCGAAACTGAAAAATGCTCAAAGAACCCAAGGCAGGCCTGACGTGCCTTATTCCAGGGTGCTCCTCTCTGTTCCTGCTGCAAGGCCACCACCCATGGCTGCCGCCTTCTGTGTGTGCCCTGTTGCCGCTCCGTGTCCCTCAGTCCTATCCATGCTCTCCAGTCTTCTCCACACATGTCCTGTCCTCTTCACACATCCAGTGATGGCAGAGAAGCTTCTTAAGGCTTTAACACAATAGTGGCTAATTGCCAAGACCATTATCCAATCACATCACAGTTACATGGGATTACATCACAGTAATAGTTGTACACATGCGCCAGTCCATGTCCCATTATCTCAGACTGTTTATCATTCCAATTCCGGTCATCCTGACCTGGCCTAACAGGCCCCTTGGCTAGGTTCTGTTCCCATTACTTCTTATCCAGTCACACAGATCTGCCCTTCTTACCTACAGGTCCTCTACCAAGGTTGCCACTTACACATGGTGTCCTATTTTCAGGCATTTCTGCATGTAAGACTCTTATTTCAACTTAGATTGCTATTCCTGAAATTCAATCTAAAGATAAGTAGGTTGTCAATATCTTCACAAAAATAAATCCATCACTGCAGCATTTTCCACCACGGTTCCCATAGATTTATTTTCTTTATTATATTTTCTTTATTTTTATTATATGTTATAGGAAAATTGACCCTTACTTGGCTGTAGAGTTCTCTGAGTTTCAATATATGTATGGATTTGTATAACCGCTCTCACAGTCAATAGACAGAACAGTTCAGTCACCCCTCAAACTCTCCCCTCTATCCCTGTATAGTCACATCTTCCCTGCCACTAACAACTGTTAACCACTGATCTGGTCTCCACCACTACAGTTTTGTGTTTTCAAGAATGTCATATCAGTGGAATCATACAAGATGCAAACTTTTGAAAGTAGCTTCTTTAACTCAGCATGTATGGTTGTGAAAGATGGGCAGTGAATAAGGAAGACAGGAGAAGAACTGATACTTTTCAATTATAGTGTTGGAGACAAATATTGAATATACCTTGGACTGCCACAAGAAACAACAGAGCCATCCTAGAAGAAGCACAAACAGAGTGTTCCTTGGAAGCAAAGATGGCTATGCTGTGTCTTGCCGTATGTTGGACATGTTGTCAGGAAGGACCAATCCCTGGAGAAGGATATCATGTTTGGGAGAGTGGCGGGGCAACAAAAAAGGAAGATGGAATACCCTCAACAAAATGGACTGACACAGTGACTGAAACAATGGGTTTAAACATAAAAAAGACCACATGTCTGACAGAGTTCTGTTGTACATAGGGTCGCTATGAGTCGGACCTGACTTGACAGCACCTAACAACAACAACGCCTTTGAGATGCACCCACATTACTGCAGTATCAATAGCTCATGTCTTCCTTCTTCTGAATAGTATGCCACTGCATGGATGGTCTACTGTTAGCTTATTCATTCACCTGTTGGAGGACAGGTGCTAGTAGGGGATGATTATGATTGGAGCTTCTACAGATACTCCCACACAGATTTTGTATGACCACATGCCTTCATTCCCCTATGTAAGTATCCAGGAATGGACTGCAGGATCATATTGTAAACAAATGCTTTGCTTTTGAAGACAGTGCCAAACTGTTTTCCAGAATCACAGCTAATTAATTTTCTGTGCTTCAAGTTTTCTGTTTGTCCTTCCAGAATGATCCTTGGGGCTTCTCGATGCCATGGAAACCTGACATCCAAGGGTGCTACAAGCAGGGTTTGAGGAACCCCTGTCAGGGAGCAGGGGGCAGGGAAGAAAGGCTGTTCATGCCCTATTTGCCTGCTCCCTCCCCGCCAGGACCTCACATGCTGCTTAGGTGGTGCGCCTGGTCCACATTATTTATTTATTTATTTTTTTGGTACTGGGAATTGAACCCAGGGCCTCGCACCTGCATGCTCTGCAAGTGCTGGACCACTGAGCTGCACCTCCAGCCCTTTTTTTTTTTTTTTTTTTTTTACTTTTTTTGAGACAGGGTCTCGCTAAGTTACGCGGACTGCCTCCGGTCTTGAACTTGTGATCCTCCTGCCTCCACCTCCCAAGCCGCTGGGATCACAAGCGTGCACCACCCTGCCCAGCCTGGTCCACTATTTGTAGCAGGCAGCAGCTGCACCCACCTCTCATTACGCTTGCCCTTCAGTCCTGCGCCTCCTCCCCACGGGTCACTCACTGAGTCTGATTACTGAGATACTCAGCATCTTACTTCCTCTCTCCAACTTTGCATTCAAATAAGATACATGAGGAACCAGAAGCCCACGAATGACCTGCCGAAGGTCACGAGGCTGCAAATGACAAAGCAAGGCAAGACCAGGCTGCACGTCCTCTGCTCCAAAGCCTGCGCTCTTCCCGATAAACCAGGACTTCACTTCACTTGCTCCAATGCTTTCACTGCATGGCTTGACAAACAACTCACGGGACATGCTGTTAACATTAAAATAGATGAGCAGAGCCTGGCATTTGTGATCTTCTGAAATGGGGGGGAGTATTAAATTCTCTCTGATGTTTCAGTACTTTTACAAAATAAACTGGCAATAAACAGAGGAGCAGAGAAGACAAATGTGTTAATGTGCAGAAATGTGAGAAACATACACAAAGTATGAGGCCCAATGTTTGAGGAAGGACCTGATGGTTGAATATTAAATAGTGTTTTGAGCTACAGAAAGAAGCAGGCTTCTGGCAGGGGAGCTGGTGGCACAGGGTAAAGAACAGTGAGGGAGGAGGGTGTAGGCCACTGAGGTTGTTCTACTGTGCAGACCAAGGCCTCTAGGTAACCTTATCAGGAGGCAATCTGTGCCCCCTTTCACTGGGCCGGGGGTTGGACCCCCAAACTCTCCTTCCCATGAAAAGGTTTTTCCCAGGCAGATGGGTGGACACCAACAGAAAAGCTTCTGCCTGCATCTACTGTTTACTTCACTGATGTTGTTGTCGTTAGGTGCCATCCAGTCGTGTCCGACTCATAGCGACCCTCATAGGGTTTTCAATGGCTGACTGTTTGGGGATTGTCTTGGGAGTGGGTTGCCATGTCCTTCTCCCATTTTGCAGCGTTGGGAATCAAACTCGGGACCTCAGACTGCAGCACAGCGTTCTACCAACTGAGATAAATCCCAGCCCTTCACTGATGTAGGAGGTGTGATTTACCTTTTCACAAAAGGACAGTTTTTCACAGCAACTCCTGTATTTACTGAGGCCTGCAATTTCTCTGAACAATCAATTCAATGTAAACCGAACGCATATATTTAAGGTGGGATATTTTACTCCCATTTGAGCAGGTTATATGGGTTAATTTAAGCTTCTTTTCTTTCTGCTTATTTGATTTGTTTTATTCCTAATATTCATGACTTCTTTCATATCAATGCTAAATTTAATAAAAATGATCCAAAGTCCTGAATGAGAAAACTGCGGGAAAGCTAAATAAAGTATTTTTGTTCTTAAGTGAACATTACATAATGCTAATATGCTCTATAGTGATTATTTGAATAAATTATTGACTAGGTTTATTAATAATTTCTTTTACACTATAAATATTTTAAGATAAATTCTTACTGGCATATAATTACCAAAGGAGAAGCTGAATGTAATTTTGCTTAACAAAACAACCAATGAGCTACTACTGAGCTACTTTTACCATCCATAGGGAGAAACATGCCTGCAGCCATACCACTGTGGCCTCCGATCCTGTCAGATCTTGAGAGCTAAGCAGGGTCGGGCCTGGTTAGTCCTTGGATGGGAGACCGCCTGGGAACACCAGGTGCTGTAGGCTTGGGAGAAGGACCCAGCAACCCACTCCCAAAAAACAATCAGCCATTGAAAACCCTATGAATAGCAGAGAAGCACCGGAAGGGAAGCACCAAAGTACATCCCTTGAGCAAAAAGGAACTGAGTCTCAGTGGCTGGGTGGACACATACAGATAAAAGGCAAAGCCCAAGAGATGAAGTGACTTAAAATGCATCCTAGTCAAAACTACGAAGGCAACTGGACTAGATGTGCCTTGTCTAAATGTTGAGCACACCTGTTCCATGTTCCTGTGACTCTTCGTTATTGAGGGGGACTGTTCCCACTGCTGGCGTCTGTCTGTCCACATAGAAGGTGATCTATTCCTGGGACACCACCCGCCTCTGTCCACTCACCACCCTACTCTTCCCCAGTGAGAAATGCAAGCCCAAGAACAGAAGTGTGCAGTTTAACCCCTACATTCCTACTTCTCTTAGAATGACGTGTTCTGTACCTCGCACGAGGACAGGTTTCTAAGCAGAAGGCAGAGGTGGGCTGAGTTGGTAGAGCACTGCCTTGGAAAGCACAGCAAAGTGTGCACAACTTAGGGGTTCCCACTAGTGATCCAGGCCTAAGGCAATATGGGTAGTAACGGTCTTATTTCAGTCTCTGGTCTTCTGACTCCTCACTGGCCAGCTCTCCACTTAGCAGGAAAGGGAAGATTGTGTTTTTATTTTTCAAACACCAGCCGACATCCACGCATAGGAGTTCATGACTGACCATTGACAGCACAGCAGACAAGTCCCCAGTAGTTCCCTCTTCACATGAAGGTCTCAGGTAGGAGGAAGAAAGAGAAGCTGGGGGAAAGCCCTCTCTCATGGCCACAATCTCCTTTCTTCCAAGACATCTCTGTGGATTCCTTGAGTGGGTGCTAGAGATGGGATAGGAGACCTTCCAGGCCAGACTAAGAAATAGCAACATTCTAATCCCAGTGCCATCTCTTCCTGTCCATGCCACCAAAGGCAAGTACTTAACCCACCTGTGCCTTGGTTTCCTCATCTATAAAATGAGTACAATTACAGTACCTTCTTGATCTCATTGTCATAAGATGAAAAACGTTAACATAAAAAGTGCTTCCCAAAGTGTTGCATTTAAAGAGCTTAATAAATATTATATTGTATTATATGATTAGCCAGGGTCTTCATCCATTTATTAAATAGACAAGTAACTGTTATATACATGGCACACTGCTAACTCTCAGGACAGTGATAATGAAGACAAATTCCTCCTCTTACATTCTTTGTTGGAGATCTCTGAAACAAACTGAAATATATTGGGGCAGGGCGTATTTTCAGACAACTTATTTCAGATATGAGTGATGGTATGAGACTTGGGGTAAATGCTTACAGGTGGAAGGCTTGGTGTTAAAAGAATACTTCAAGGCAGCTAAGGACATTTTGTTTCTTGCCTTCAAAAATATGGTAGGATGTGGGAATAATTATTTAGGTCTACAAAGTGCTTTAGCTTCCAAATTGCAATTACACTCTTTTGATATTTAAGAATGTATGGGATAGTGGGACAAACATAAGATTTGTGTCAGAACAGGATACAGTCTCATTTCTAATTGCTACTGTCTGGTTCTGTAATGCACAGTAGGCAGAGTTGTAACAAAACCTAAGTACGTCTGTCAAAGCTTTTTCACAGGGTTGTTATGAAGATGAGATGATACGGGTGCACAGGACAGCATGAGTTCCTATGGCAGATATGGTAAGCAAGCCTGTGAAATATACCAGCCGTTGTTCTACTACCTAATGCCCTGCCCTTGTGCAGGTGATGGTCTAATGATGGGAGCAGATGTTAAAAGAATAATACTTGAGATACATTCCAATTATAGTAAGTGCTTTTGGGGGGGGGAAGATAAACCCATTGTTGAGTTAGACAAACTCTCCATCACACGTGGGGTCAGAGGCAGCCTTTCTTGAGGGGGGAGATGGGAGCTGAGAAGCTGACCGTGGGGAAAGCTGGGAGGAAAGTTCTGGGGTAGAGTAGACAACAGAGGAGAAACAAGCAATCAAAACGAGGTAAAGTGTGCACCACAGTTGCCAGGGGACCTAAAGGAAGTGAGAGAGAAGAGACTCCCCACATAGCAGTCCGTACACGTCTCAGAGCTTGCCAGGCCCTGAAGATCACTGGGAAGAGTTTGCACTGTAAGTTAGAGAGGTGGGAAGATGGTGAAGATTTCAAGCAGGAAGAGGCGAGCAATCAGGTCCCTGCTTTAAAATGCTGATCAAATGCTTGTGAAGGCAAGTGAGACTTTGTTCCTGGCAGAGACACAGATGTGGACAGGTGGGGGCCAAGAAGAGAGAACCTCAGACCATCTGCTTCCACCTCATAACCTCTAAGCCCTCCTGTCTGGAGATGAAATGAAGATCTGCGTCCCCCTTCATCTACACGCGTGCGTGGGTGTTGGTACTTTGGTGACCGGTTTCACATTAGCTGGCTCCTTGTCCTTGGCACCGCCGGGCCTCCTTGGAGCCTGTGATGTCAGTATCTTCCCCAGCAGGAAAGTAAAATTGAGCCCAGAGTTTTATTGATGAGTTTCAGCGATCTGCTTGTCAGAGATAAAAAGCTTTCCACATGTTGTATGACTGGCCATTTAAACATTCTTTAATAGTCATTGTGGTCTAGCGACTGGGGTTGAATGAGGATGCACCACAAACTGTCTTTGCTTTTTGCCTTTGAACTGCTCTGTAAACAGACTGGGCAGAATGTCACAGAAATGGCAAGGGCTTGACGGACCTACTTCAAGGTTTTTAGGGTAATTTTACTATCTGTCCTTGACGTCCACAAGGCCACAACATCTACGGCAGGGAAGAGGACTGACTGCCTACTGGGTCAGCCAGGTGAGTGAGGTCAGTTATTCGTGGGGTGACAGGTACTGGAGGAATCGGTCTTTATAGACAAATGGCAAGGGAAACTTGAGCTTGGAGTTGAAACCAATACTGACCGTGAGTTAATGAAAGCAGGTTTGACCCGCCCACAAAGTCACGAGGCCACATGTTATCAAACAGAAGTGAACGGAAACCTCACAGCTGTGAATGTTTTCTTTCCCCCAAAGTCCGCAAGACTTAAGGCTTAGATTCCTGCTGGGACTGGTGGTGCTTAGATAATCCACGCTGGGAACACCACACAAGGGAACCAGACCATACCATGCCTCCAGTCTCCCTCACGGAACGACAAGTGCATGGTCTCCTTGATGGTGGCCTTGTGCTCCTGGAAAATGTTCACCTGCAACCTCAGCTCTAAAGCTTATTTTGCATGGGTGAATGATGGAAACTTAATTCTTCAGAAGTTAAACATTTGCAGACATTCATTCATTCAACAAATACTAACTGTGCGTGGTATGGCAGGCACTATGTGAGGGACATGGCTTGTCCTCTGCGCGCACACAGATGCAGGCGTGAGCAGAATTTAGAATTTTCCATGTCTAATTAAAGTGGCCTAAAGAGCAATTCTCTCTATCTCACCATTAAGCAGATGAGGAAACTGAATTTAAAGACACACAGATTGTGTGTGTGTGTGTGTATGTGTGTGTCTGTGTGTGTGTACATATACACACATACACAAAATTAGTCCATGTTGATGTGGATGTATCCGTCCATTTTGTGGACTTTATTTAGTTTAAGCCTGCAGCCATACCACTGTGATATCTGATCCCATCAGATCTCGGAATCTAAGCAGGGTCGGGCCTGGTTAGTACTTGGATGGGAAACTGCCTGGGAACACCAGGAACTGTAGGCTTCAGAGAAGGACCTGGCAACCCACTCCCAAAAACCAACCAGTCATTGAAAATTCTATAAATAGCAAAGAAGAACTGACAATAGTGTTTCTTCTGTTGTATGTAGGGTGGCTATGAGTCAGACACCGACTGGACAGCATTTAACAACAACAACAACAACAATATTTAGTTTAAGGACCTGCAGAATGCTAAGGAAGAAGCTGGGTACTCAGCCTAGGTTTTTGAAACCTATCTCAGAAGTCAAGTGTGAGCCCAAAGGCAACTGGCATACAAGGAAGACAGAATAAATGACAGATGAATCGTAAGGACATCCAGATTTGAAAATACCATTTTCCACAGTGAAAATACGGCCAGAGAGACCAAGTGTTTGAGAAGCCACCACGCTGGTAGCAGGAAAAAGACAGCAGTGATGTTGTTAAAAGAGATGCTGGGAACAGCTACTTGTAGCTTTGTCCCCTAAGTCTTCCAGTGACTTTGGGAAGAAGTGTGTTCAAGTTCTGGGCCTGTCCTGGTGAAGACATTTGGGGCTTCCCCGCAAGCCATCAGAACAAGTCACTAACCCTAACCTGCTTCAGCTGGGAAGCTCCTGACCTGTTTCTGTCCTTCTGAGTACTGATGACTGCTTGTCTCTTGTTTGACATGGGTCTACAATCCCTTATTCACAATTCCAATATCCAAACTCTCTGAAAACCAAAAATTTGTAACTTGTCCATGACGCTAATACATTTGGCAGCAATATCTGGCCTGAGCTGACCATTCATATTTTAAAAGTTTTCTTACTTGCTATGAACAATTACATATTCCACTCCAAAGATACTAAAACAATTGACTAGGACATACTGCCCAGACAGGCTGCAGAGGTTTTACATAACTAATCAGGTATATACATCATTTAACTTTTCAAAGATAAGAAAAGCTCTGAATTCAGAGGCACATCTGGCCCCAGAGGTTTTAATAAGGTACTGTGGACCTGATTCTTCATTTGCTTATTCATCTTGGTTCCCAATTTTTATGGATCTTCCAGTCACGTCCTTGCCCCAGATCTCTAACTGCATCCACCATGCACTCTTTTAACACACCCGGGTGTTCTCAAGTTCCCCAGCAACTGGAGTTTTGAGGCTAGTAGCCCTCTGCTGAATTGTTTCCTGAAATCAGTAGAATTGCTTGCTCACAAAGTCCTTTCTTGATAGATGGACAGACAGGAGAGGATGTTTCAATGTCCTGTCTCTACTACTTACTTGGGGAAAACAGGAGAATAATTTAAATCTTTGGTTCCTCTCCTCAGACTGCATGTGATGTAGTCTCTATTCAGAGAGAGGAACCCAAGGCCCAAAACAATTAAGCAAACTCCTATTTTACTGTCCCAGTGTGATTCAAAGACAAAGTTGTCAGCTCCTTGAGGCAAAAAACAGAATCTACCATCTTTTAATTATAACAAGTTGCATCATTTGCAGGAGTAGCCATAGCACCCTGGCATCCAATCCTGCCTGATCTTGGAAGCTACGCAGAGTCAGCCTGGTTAGTCTTGGATGAGAGACCACCAGAGAATACCAGATGCTGCAGGCTAGGGAAAAGGACCCAGCAATCCACTCCCAAAACAACCCACCATTGAAAACCCTAGGAATAGCAGAGAAGCACTAACGATAGTGTCTAGCATGGCAGAGTGTCAGGGAGTGTTTCATTCTGTTGTACACAGGATCACGATAAGTTGAACCTGACCCAACGGCACCTAACAACAACAACATGAAAAAATAAATTCAGAGCCTCTTGTCCAAAATTTAAGAATTTCAAGGGGGAAGCAGCACAGCACAAAGCCAAGCCCTGTGTGACCTTGCCACTTAGATACCCTTGAATTCATCCCTGATTTTGTTTTCCACAGCATCTAATAAAATATTGTCTTAACTGAATGTCATCAACAACAATCCACAGAAAGTTATATCAAGCAACAACGTTCACCAGGTGTTTGTGAGCTAGCTCCACACTATTCTCCCCTACTGTGGAATACGCATGAGATGGCCTGCTAAAATTATAAATTGCCTTTTTCCAGGTTGAATGCATACTTCTGTAAAAGCCATATTGCCAGGAGATCCTAACACTGGGAACAGCTTCTCTGTGCTCAAAGCCATCTGTTATCCTCCAATATTTCCCCTATTTCTTTACAACCCATTCTTCCTCCCTCCAGAAAACACTGCCCATCACTTCTGCAGAACACTTTTGTTCAGTTTCACTGAGGTTCGGATGGTACGCCTATTCGACGTGGTGAGTTTACAGACACCCCACTTCCCGCCATTGAAAATTATTCAGCTTATTCAAGTCTCACCAATCCATGACATGACGAGCAAGCTAACCAGCTGGTAAGGCTGCAGTCGACACAATCATGCCTAATTGGTAGGAAAGGTTGGTCTCATTAGAGCTAAGCCAGTTATGCTCAATTATCTACACAAATGAAAAGGAGCAAAGGTATGTAAGATGTGCAGAATTCCCCTCCTTCATGACTGTGGACTCCCCCGCCCCAGTGTTCTCATCAACCGTGGCTTGCAGATGATGCATGGAGCGCTCCATTTACACAAAATAAAGATGCAGGGGCTCAGTCAGGTAAGCCAGAGAACTCTGTAGAGTTCCCATCTGTCACCCTGTGCAACTCTAATGACAAAAGGCCACTCAGGCTTTGGGGGACCTTACACACAAACAGCCTCAGCTTCCTCCTGTCACAAATAGCTTTCAGGAGGCTTTAAATTTAGAAGATCTTTGAAATTTGGAAGGCTTTTAAAGTCTCCTTAAGTGATATACCCTTGCACCTCTTTTCTTCTCTAATTATCTCTCTCTCTAAACCAGAAATGTCCAACAGAAATTGGACTATCATTCTGTGACGGTGGGAACAAATCTTCTGTGCTATACAGTATGGTAGAAGCAGGTGGCTACTGAGCCAGGTGGCTATATACTAGTCCAACTAAGAAAATGAACTTTTAGTTGTATTTAAGGAAAAATGCATAGAATTCTAGCTTCCCAGGAATAGGTCTGAGCTTTTTAAAGCACCCTATATATATCTGATGCCTCAGATTTTCCTATATATATTTTGGGTAGCCCATTGCTTGCTATGCCTGCAGCCATACCACAGTGTCATCTGCTCCTGTCAGATCTCAGGAGCTAAGCAGGGTCAGGCCTGGTTAGTACTTGGATGAGAGATCACCTGGGAACACCAGTTGCTGTAGGCTTGGGAGACAGACCTGGCAATCCATTCCCCAAAACAATCAGCCATTGAAAACCCCATGAATAGCAGAGAAATACTGATGTATTTTGCCTGTTTTGCCTGTTGTACATAGGGTCACTATGAGTCAGACACTGACTCAATGGCACCTAACAACAACAACCTTGTTTGCTATGGGTTTAGCTCGGTTGGTAGAGTGCTGCTCTGCACTCTCTGAGGCCCTGGGCTCAATTCCTAGCACCACAAAAACAGGAGAAGTACATGGCAATCCATTTCTGAAGTAATCTCAAAACAATCGGCCATTGAAAATCCTACAAGGGTCACTATGAGGCGGACCTTACTCTACAGCACCTAACAACATCAGTTGTTTTGCTATAACTGTTTTCTCCTGCCTTGGACAGCTGCAATGTTAACCAATAGTTGCTGAGTGTTTCTGACAAATTCCCCTTGCAGAAAAGGCTATTTGCCCTGGGTGAGCTCTGAGTCTGGTCCCCATAGATACGGTGTTCCAGTGAAGCACCAGCCAGGTCCAACAAGGACAATTCTCTGGGACAGGAGTTTTGAAGAAGCTGCCACCCCGTTAGGCCTCCTCTAGTGGCCATCAGGATTCTGCTTTTTACTGCGATAGTGGGCTGTGGGTTTACAATGCTACCATGGTGCTAGGATACTGGAGATGAAAATAAGAAAAGATAAAACACCACAACACTTATTATTCTTCGTCAGATTCAACCATTTCTCTTAAATAAATCCACCCCAGGTTACTGCAGCATTTGCTTCATTTCTAGAGCCCTAACATTTGATTCTGACCATTTTTTCAAGTGCTTTCATTATTTATCAGTGTTAAGTTTGGCTTAAAGATGGCTTAAAGATGCCTCTGTACATACTGCTTAAAGGTTTCTCCATATATGGTAAACTATAAACAACAACAACAACATATTGTTGTTGGGATTTAGCTCAGTTGGTACAGTGCTGCGCTGCAGTCTCTGAGGTCCTGAGTTCAATTCCCAGCACCGCATAAATGGGAGAAGGACCTGGCAATCCACTCCCAAGGCAATCCCGAAATAGCCATTGAAAACCCTACGAGGGTTGCTATGAGTCGGATACCGACTTGACGGCACCTAACAACAACAACAACATAACCTACCTTGATGTGTGAACTGACTGTAACCTACTCTTATAACAAGTAGCTGAGTCTCAGCCAATCAGAAGCAGCCAATTATTCAAAACATGTTTAGATAAGACAGACACAAGCTGTAACCAATGAGCTTTCTCTACCTCACCTCAGTTTTCTGCATGTTTCCTTTTCTCTGGCTATAAATTTAGCTTGCCCATAAGGTGAGGCAGAGCATTCTGAACAGGGTTCTAGAATCCCAAATAAAGCCAATTAAGCGCTGCAAAACTATATTTGTTGAATTTTGTTTTTAACATGGAAGGGAAGTTTTTCTGAGGTCATTAATCCACCCTTTTTGCTGATATCACTGCCACATCTATTCTTAAAAGCTGAGACCATATGCCACCTCTTCTGAGAGGCTTCCCCTATCAACATGTTTTGGCTCTATGTTCCTTTAACACTTCTACAAATTTCTAAGAGATTATACCATTTATAATCAGTTCATTCAAATACTAAGCAGACACTTTATTTTATCAGCCCCTACTGTGTGTCTGTCTGCCTCCTACCCTGCTAAATCGCATGTCTTAAAGGACTAGGACTATGTCTGACTGGATTTTACTCCCCTTGTACGTAGCTTGTCACACTGTTGTTGTTAGGTGCCGTCAAGTCGGTATCTGACTCATAGCGACCCTCTGTACAACAGGGGAAACACGATTGTCAGTGCTTCTCTGCTGTTCATAGGGTTTTCAATGGCAGATTGATTTTTGGGAGGGGGTTGCCAGGTCCTTCTCCCAAGCCTACAGCTTCTGGTGTTCCCAGGCGGTCTCCCATCCAGGTACTAACCAGGCCCGGACGCTGCTTAGCTTCCAAGATCTGACGGGATCAGATGTCACAGGGCTACAGCTGCAGGCTGTCACACTGTAGGTACTCAACAAACATTTGAGGAACAAAAACCCCATAAGGCGACTGAATACAAAGCCCCTGGAGCTGACAGTCATTCTAAACACAATCCCCTCCTGAGTTTTCACCCCACCTTTTGTCCATCCAGCGCTGCTTGTGCTTCAGAACACTAACATCTCTGACTTCTATAAAGTCTTTCCTTCTTCTTACATCTTTTTTTTTACGTGATTCTATAAGATTCAAATGGAAATAAAGTGAAGATGTGAGAAGTAATTTTCCAAGTTATGTGTTACTCAGTGGAACCCAAGCCAATGAAGCTGCTGACAAAGTATTTCCTGGGGGTTCTCTGCTCTTCGCCGTGGAGGTGCTGGTATATTTGGTGTCAGAGGAAGCCTCGCTTTCTCACCCATGGCGCCTTCTAGCTCTATCTTCCCATGGTGGGAAGAAGCAGGGCACCGTCTGTGCATAGCTCTCTTGCACACAGATATGAACACCACCCTGAAGGCTCTACCACCCTCATGACCTGATCAGCCCTCAAAGGCCCCTCAAAGGCCCTACTTCTTTATATTATGATTTTACAGATTAGAATGTCATCCTATAAATCTGGGGAAGACAGAACCAGAGATCATGGAATTTGATATTCTCTTCTAAATTTTCCTCTGGTTTTGTATGGGGACAAGGCAGGGGAGTTTCCCTTTGTGGGGGATGAGTGGCAACATCTGGGCACATTTTCAGTTGTCAGGACTTGGGGTGGCATATCACTGGCATCTACTGTGTCTAACTTGAGGAGGCTGCTAAACAGTGCACACTGCACAGGACAGCCCCCTATAAAAAACTATCCAACCCCCAAGGCCACAGTGTCTAAGTTAAGAAATCTTGCTCTAAGCGAAAGCTAGAGCTGCTGGGATGAGTTTTAACCATGAGACGTTAATTTTTGCTTCCTTCTCAAACCATACATTTTAAGCCTCCTTTTCAAAAGCAATACTCTAGAGTCAAGAAGGTTTACTATCCGCTCAGGGAGAGGTGGCAGGCAAGATAGAACAAAAGCCGGTAATTCCCCATCCATCCCTCCATCCCTCTCTTTCTTCCCTCTGTCATTCTCTCTTTTTCTCCTTTTCCCTTTTTCTTAAAACTCTGTCAAGATGGCTGCCAGGAGCAAGCAAAGATTTTAAGAGGATCAAGCCAAATGATTTGCATTTCGAGTTCACCATGGAAATTTATGCTCCTACAACTGGCGGGAAGCTCAGGAAGCTGACTGTCTTTGATGACATATGCACTCCACAAGGCAGGAATTGTTGTTGTCAGAAAAAGCAAGCTAAAATATCAAGATATTTGCTTAAATTCAGAGAGCTTGTCATAGAAATTGCCACTGAGCAGGGATTGCATGCAAGATTGGGACCTGCCTTTTGGGAGGGGCGATTTATCAGCCCCATCAGTAGAAACAGAATAGTAAGTAACACAAAAATGAAATAAGCTACATCTGCAGAAATGCTGTGCTTTGTGTCGCAGTGGGCAGTCAGGGAAATAAGTAATGGATTTCCTCTCATTCTCGCATTTCCGCCCAGTTACCTTCTCCTTAGTCACAGGCACCGGGGCTGGGATTTAGCTCAGTTAGTAGAGCAATGCTCTGCAGTCTCTGAGGTCCTGGGTTTGATTCCCAGCACCGCAAAAATGGGAGAAGGACGTGGCAATTCGCCCCCAAGGCAATTCTGAAACAATCAGCCATTGAAATCCCTATGAGGGTCGCTATGAGTTAGACACAACTTGAGGGCACCCAACAACAACAACAGTCACAGGCACCAGCGTAAGGACCAGACAGGGTCTGAGAGGGAGGAAGTGCAGATGCACAGAGAACTAAGAGTAAAAACACAGAAAACAAACAGCAACAGAAACCACACAGGGGCTTTAAAACCTCAAACAAGCCAGGCACCATGGTGCATGCATGTAAGCCTAGTGACTGGGGAGGTTGAGGCAGGAGAATCATGAGTTTAAGGCCAGAGGCTCCCCGTGCAATTTAGCAAGACCCTGTCTCAAAATAAAAAGTAAAAAATAAAAAAAGGGAGCAGCTCAGTGGCAAATCACTTGTCTAGCATGTGCAAGGCCCTGGGTTCAAACCCCAGTATTGAAAAAAAAAAATGAAAAACAAAACACGATGCCATGAGGGAATAAACAAGGTAGGTTAATTTCAACTGGCTCATATTAGGAAGGACTTTCTTGAGAAGGTCCATTTGCACTAAATATGAGTGAGATCTAAATAAGGGTTTCTTAACATGGAGCCCAGGGACCTTTAGGTGGAGTCTATGAACTGAAATGAGAAACAAACGACAAATCTCTCTTTTCCCATCTCTATCGACAGTTACTGTTTCCATCAGCTACTAATGCAGACCCTACACAGTAGCATTAGCAGAACCTGTAATTTTGTTTACCAGAAGAATCCCCAGGTGTTCTCATGCCCCATGTCACCAGTACAGTAGATAATCAGGATATTACTAGGTTCATCACTCCTTTGAAGCAACGGTAATTGTTAGAGTTTCCTGGATCTTGTTACTTAAGACATGCATTTTAAAAAGCAAATATATTACTCTATCACAGGTTAATTATCTTGAAACACATCGTGTGCCTGGCAGGGTCAGGGAGTGTTTCATTCTATGAGTCTATGGCATACAACAACAATGTTGTTAGGTACTTTTAAACACACGTGGTTTTCTTTGATTTTTGTGTGTGTGTGTGTGTATGTGTGTGGTAGTGGGGGCTGAACCCACGGACTCACACTTGCATGCTTTGCAAGTACTGCACCACTGAGCTGTACTCTCAGTACATTTTTTTCACTTTTTATTTTGAGACAGGTGTCGCTAAATTACAGATACTGTCTCTGGTCTTGAACTTGCCATCCTCCTGCCTCCACCTCCCGAGTCACTGGGATTATAAGCATGAGCCACCGTGTCCAGCTCAATTTGTGGATTCTATATTGTGAATTTTTAAATGTTGTGATAAAAGGTGAATAGACTTCTCCAGATGACCAACAGGCATACGGTACAAAAAAAGCAAAGAATGCCTAATACAGACAGAAAATGGACACTGGAATTTGCTTCTTTACCACTTAGCATTATGGACAAAGGGGAAAAAGAAGGAGTGGCTTGAAAATAACAAGAATAAGACTAACATTTTACAGCATTTTGTTGTGGATCAGACACTGCTCTATGTTAGCTAAATGAATTCTCCTAACTACTCTAGGAGATACCGTGATTATTCTCTCCATTTTTCAGATGAGGAAGCCAAGGCAAAGAGAGGTTAAGTGACTTGCCCATGGTCACACAGCCAGGAAGAGGTAGAAATGGCTGACTTCAGAGGCTGAGGTGGTAACAACCATACCATACTGCTAC
Organism: Pedetes capensis; assembly: GCA_007922755.1. Taxonomy (NCBI): domain Eukaryota; kingdom Metazoa; phylum Chordata; class Mammalia; order Rodentia; family Pedetidae; genus Pedetes; species Pedetes capensis. The sequence goes on from VMDO01003600.1 coordinate 123,727, forward strand.
ATGACAATAGCAACAGCAATCACAGTAACAGCAACAATAATGTGCTAAGCACTAACTACACAGGCATTAGAGCTGGGGTTTAGCTCAGTTGGTAGAGTGCTGGGCTCTGCACTCTCTGAGGCTCTGGGTTCAATCCCCAGAACCACAAAAAATGAGAGAAGGAGGTGGCAACCCACCCCTGAAATAAACCTGAAGCAATCAGCCACCAAAAACCCTATGAAGAGCAGAGAAGCACTGGGCATGGTGCAGTGTCTGGTCGTGTTTTGTTCTGTTGTACATAGGGTCATCACGAGTCACACCTGACTCAGCAGCACCTAACTCCACACTGGCATCAGATATTATTATGCTGTGATTGCTCTGTAGACAGCACCTAACTTAATCCTTACAATTTTGAAAGGTAGTTACACCCCTACCCTATGGAACTGGAGGCTTGGAGAAACTATGAGATTTGCCCAGGTCAAGCAATTACTAAGAAGCTGAGCTAAAATCTGAACTCAACTTTCTACAACATCAAGCCTGGATCCTTACTGTCTGTACCAAACTATATGACAGTGAAAGTGAGAAGTCCATAGAATAGGGTAGGCACCACCCAGACATGAAGCCAGAATACAGACAGCCTTGAAGATCATACCAAGAAATTCAGTTTTGGTCTGTGGCATTGGGGAGCTATTGATGATTACTAAGCAGAGAGCCCACGTCACCGGAGCTCTGTATTTATTTAAATGACTGTGGCAAGAGTATATAGACTGAATTGGAGGAGTAAGAAGTTACAGGCAAAATGACCAGGTAAGCTGCCTTCAAAGCACCTGTCCTAGGAGAAGTTAAGATGAAGGTGGGAAGACATAGAAAGGACAGTTGAGGGAAGGACAGACCCTGGCACATATTTCACATCACAGGAAGTGGTATCAGGAAGTGGCGCCATCTAAGATCCCACCCTGGTGTCTGGACAGAGTGATTAGGTTGCAGGTGGGGCCGCTGATTGAAGCAAGAAACACCAGAGGACAAAAAAGCTGACCTTTGAGGGGCAAGGGGAGAAGCAATCTGAGCTCCTTTGTGTCCATACTGAGTTAAGGTACCCGAGACATGCCCTGCAGAGGGTACTGAACTGACAGCTGGAAACCTGGGTCTGCTCCTCCGCACTGAGATGGAGTCTGTGTTTGGGGGCTTCTCTTCCATTACAGAATAAGACCAAAGACCTGGAGTCAACAGAAGAGCTGAGAAATGGACAGAAAGGTACCAGACATAGAATACAGAAGAGAAAATTGCTCTTATCAGTGAAGGGAGTTAATGGAGACAACAGAAAATGAAAAAGTTATAAAGAAATATTTTGAAATCCTTTCAGGGAGGCCCTTCAAGTAGGAGTTAGCTTCTCCTTGCTTTATTTAAATCCTCCTTTGCACAAGGACTCCCTCCCTCGACATGTCTGTCAGCTTGTTGTGCTGTGAGGGCTTGTGTGTTGCTGTGATGCTGAAAGCTATGCCACGGATATTTCAGGTAATAGCAGGGCCCCCAGTGGTGGACAGGTTTCAGCTGAGCTTCTAGACTAAGAGACTAGAGAGAAGGACCAGTAGCCCACTCTCCAAACTTTATTATTCCATTAGCCATGGAAAACCCTATGAACAGCAGAGAAGCAATGTCAGATATATTGCGGGGAAATGAGCCCCCCAGCATGGAAGGCATTCAAAAGACGATTGGGGAAGAGTTGCTTCCTTAAAATAGAGTCGACCTTAATGACAGAAATGGAGTAAAGACCTGGGACCTCCTTTTGTTGATGTGGCATGACTCAAAATGAGAAGAAACACAGTGGCTCCAACTATGGGCTCAAACATAGAAAGATCATGTGCATGGCACAGTGTTGTTTTGTTCTGTTTGCAGGGAGGACTGAATGGCACCTAACAACAACAATTGCAGAGAGGCAGAGGGATGGAAGAAAAAAAACATTTCTAGGTCCTGTCTCACCCATCCACAGACTGAAAGTTCTGTGTAAGTAAGGAGAGAACCTTCTGGGCTTCCAGGCAGAAACAGAAGAGCAGAAGGAAAAGACAGGTTGTATAAGGAACCTATTTTTCAATAGCAAAAGCGGTGTGTGTGTGTGTGTGTGTGTGTGTATGTGTGTGTGTGTTTTGGGGGTGGGGGAGGATTATTAAATAAAAGGTTAAAAATTGGCCTTGAATTGTTCACATATTTATATACTAATGCCACAACATTATGTCAACCCTGGAGACACCTAGCAAAGGAATTTTAACATTATGTCAACCCTGGAAACACTTAGCAAAGGAATTTTAACTGTAAAAATTTAAAAAGAGCCAGATGTGAATGTGGCAAAATTTATAAAAAGCCATGGATCTTTGGGGTGAGTCAGAAAACACAGTGGTGGATAATAAACTACTCAAGCAGGTGGATCATTTTAAATAACTTGGAAATCACATTTGCCCAGGATAAGAAAGAATCCTGAAGCTAAGAGATGAAAATGCATTACAATAAAGAACATTAAAGATTTATAATATAGTCACAAAACTGATTATTAACTTTGGCAAAGCACGTTGGAATACGGGAAGGAGACGATAAAGAGAGACAATGTTGAGATCAATTTCCCCCTTTCCACTTTGAGGCTTCGATAAGATTTTAAGAGTGGAAAAACATCCAGGGTGCCATATCTTAATGATCACTGGCCAGAATTCACCTTTGAGGAGGAGGAAGAGGAAAAAGAAAAGAGGAGGAGGAGAAGAGGGAGGGGGAGGAAGAAGGAGAGGGGGAGGAAGAAGAAAATTCAAACTAGAAAAATACGCTGAGAGAATAAAGCAAACCCCCAATTGCAATTACAAAATAATCAGTAGGAGAAAAGGAAGTGGAAATCATTGTATAGACAAGAACCTTGGAATATTTGCTAGTCCACCTCAAAAAAAAAAAAAAAAAAAAAAAAGGCCATACCAGATCGAAGTCTTCCCACCCAAATGTGGGTTCCACCAATGAAGAGAGCCAGCAATACTGCTTCTATTCATTTATTCATTTAAGTATTTATGTACTTACCTTATTTATTGATTTACTTATTGCATGCTTGGGAATTGAACTCAGAACCTTACACATACTTTGCAAGTGCTCTACCACTGGCTGCACCACCAGCCCATTTTTAAATTTTTTTATTTGGAGATAGGGTCTCACTAAATTACGCAGGCTGCCTCTGGTCTTGAACTTGCGATCCTCCTGCCTCAGCTTCCCTAGCTGCTGGGATTAAAGGTGTGTCCCACTGTGCCTGGCTAGCACTAGTGCTTTTAGTGCCTGCATCAGTTAGAAGTCTTTTGATTTGCCAGTGAAATGACAGAAAACAGAATCCCACTTAAGGAAATCAGAAATGCCTTGTTTTCTAAACCAGGTTCCAGGGCTAACAGTCTATTTCAATCCAGCTTAAGGTAATGGCTCATGATTTCCAAAAATTCTGCTTACTTTGTCTCTAAGTCCAGCTATGCTTTCTTCCTCTTGTGATATCTTTCTCAGACAGCCTCTGTTTTCCTGGTCTTAAAGTGGTTGCCACAGCTCCGGACCTTACCTCCTCTCAGCTTCCCAATCAGTGATTTAAAGGAATACTCTCCCATCAAAGGTCAGGCGTAAGCCACGAGTCATGCTTACTAGCCAGTTGTGGGCCTTCCGCCCACCCCAAGCCAATCACTATAATCAGAGAAACTGGACACGATAATTGGCCAAAACCAACCTGGGCTCGGAGTGCAGGATATTGTTGTTGTTGTTAGGTGCCATCGAGTCAATATCTGACTCATAGCGACCCTCATAGGGTTTTCAATGGCTGACTGTTTCGGGATTGCCTTGGGAGTGGATTGCCACGTCCTTCTCCCATTTTGCGGTTCTGGGAATCAAACTCGGGACCTCAGAGACTGCAGAGCAGCGCTCTACCAACTGAGCTGCAGGACATTGGTGCATGTTAAATTATAACAATTAAGAATCGTTCAACAAAACACAAGGGATGGTTTTCACACACAAAAAGAGGGAAAGGGCTCTAAGAATAATGAATATTAACTTTAAAAAAGCAGTTTTGAAAGTCCTGCCTTTTGTCTCATTTAAGCTGCTTTTGCTAGAGTTTTAATCCATTTCATTTTCTTTTAATCAGTGGTGATGTCAAGTACATATTCAGGAAAAAAAATCTTCCCTGTTCAGTGAAAGAAAGTCATTTGACACTTTGTACTGGTGATCCACCTACTTGGAAATAATTCCACTCACTTTTCTTCAACTCTTCTTATCTTCCTTCAAACAACCAAAAGAAGACAATAGCAGAATACATCTTTAGGAATATAAAATGATCTGTCCACGCAGCCATCAGGCCATTGTGCTGTTTAATGTGTAAAGAGCTACTGATTCTTTTTAAAAATTTCCTCTGGTCCTCATTCGTGCCTCCCAACTACCTGCCATTTACTTAGCTCCAGCCACAGCAAGGAAGGTCTGAACATATTAATTACAATCTCTTAGACCCCAGTGGAATTAATACTACTGAGAATATCAACTCACTTGGAGAAGAACCAAGGAGAAATAGGAGCGTTGCAGAGACTGTGTGTGGCACAATAGAACATGGCATAATAGAACGCAGCACGCTCGTTTGTCAAAGCCAATAGAATACGCTCCAGACAGAAGAACAAAGTCAAATGGAGCTGAGTCTGTGCTCCTTGGTGGGGGTCTCCCAACATGGTAACACTGTTAACTATTTTTTTTGCAATCTGAGAAGTCACACTCCTTCCCCGGCTGTATTTTCCCAGTGTATAATTGCAAATGCCAATCCAGATGCAGCAAAAGCTTCCCATGCACACATGAAGGAGAAATTTCACATCTCTTCAGGGTCAGGAGAGAAAGCAGGGAAGGCAAATGGCAACATGTCAAATACCAGGCTGGGCATTCTCAGCCTAGAGAGAGGAGAGCAGGAGGAGGAAATATATTCATACGCAAGGACCCTACCCATGAAAATAAATACCAGGAGTGGCCTTTTGTTTTCTCTGCTCCATCCCATCCTCTCCTATCCTACATTCCCCCTTGCCTTGTCGGAGAAAATCTCTACACAAAATAGCTAAGAAAGGTGAATCCTTAGAAAAATATGCTTCTTTGCAGAAAACCTAGGTCTTAATTCTTAGAAGCAATATTATTTAAAATAAAAGACAATATGAGAGAAAGAAAGGAAGGAAGGAAGGAAGGAAGAAGAGAAAAGAGGGAGGTAAAAGGATAGGAAAGGGAAGGGAAGAGAAGGGAAAGAAGGAAGAAAAAGAACAAAGAAAAGAAAAGAAAGGAAAAGCTCTTTCTGGTTGTCCTCATATTCTCTTGCCAGACCTTTCAAATACAAAGTGAACTGAAATTCTTTTTGTCACAAATAAAAATCTCCCAAGGGAACACACTTTAAAGCCTCGGCAAATCATGTAATACAATCAGACAAGCAAGATACCACCCTGGCAATATGGAAGTTAGTTGTCAGTTTCTACAAGCAAGAGGGAGGTGCTCAGGTCACAATCTTCCCCTGGACTTTGCCACAGGTATGGCAGGCGGCTCTGCAGCACATGCTGCCATTGGCTGAATGAACATTGGCTGATGCCGACTGCTCACCGGGTGCTGAGCTTTTTCCCTCCAATATTGTTTCCTTCAATCCCTGCTTTATCCTAATTTTAATGACAGTAAAACCAGGGGCTCCAAGAGGATAAATAACTTGTGTGGGTTCAGAAACGTGAGCAGTGGTAGAGCTGAGCTTGTGAATGCTTGGAGGCTTATGTGATCTGCCCTTTTGGGTTTTTTTTTGTATCTTATGTTGAAACCATGCTGTTCATTTTAATTCTCAATGATGAAAAACAAACACCCTGAAATCAAAGGAGGGGAAAAGCACAAGGGACCGGGCAAGGAGAGGAGGGAGGACCATGACAATGGCCTTTGCCTCCCCAGCATGTCAAAGGGAAGGGCTAGGGGATGAAAATACATCACAAAGGGATACTTCTCCCTTCGATAGACAGAGCACAATATCTGTCCCCGGACTGGACTTTAGCAACTCACTTTTAATGAGCAGAATAAAGCAGAAGTCACAAAATGCGACCTCAGAAATCAAGTCGTCAAAACATAAGGTAGCTTCTATTTGGCAGTACCCTCTCTCAAATCGATTGCTCTGAGGGAAGCCAGCCGCCATATTGTAAAAATCCTATAGCGAGGCTCATGTGGGAGGGAACCTGTGTCTCCAGACAAGAGCCACATCACCAACGGCTGGGAAGGGGTCCTTCCTCCCTAGTCAGGTTCTACCCTTGCCTGTGGCCTCATAAGAGAACCTGAGCTGTTGGGGATTTTTAAAATTATATTTCCCAGCTAGGGTCCCTCATAACAGCCTGAGGGGCTGACCCCTAGTTGACCCCAGGGTTCATCTCACTCACTCAAACCAGCCCTTCCCATCGAGTGAGCAAAAATGGCCCCCGGCCAGCCTGACCTGTCCTAACCACCTTAATTTTGATTGGCTCCCCTCACCTCTTGCAGGTAATAACTGTCTCCACCTGGCAGGTATGTCAGTTTACCCGCTGTACCTGTCAGGTGTGGGCCTTGATTGGCTGAACCCTACCATGTGACCCCTCCAGGACCCTATAAAAGCAGGGCTCCTGGACCCCATCTTTAACCCTGTAGCACCATTGATCCTGACCTCTCTGACCGTCTCCTGAACCTCATCACCTGGACCAGCGCTCCCTACTCCAGCAAGACCATCTAGCAAGCTGGTGAGATCAAGCCCAGGGGCCCCAAAGAGCCGAAGGCATCTAGCAAGCCACGAAGAGCCTCCCAATTCCTCCCTTCCTTGGGAAGGAGGGAGGTAAACAAGGCGAGCCGCGAGAGTCAAGACCATCAGACCTCCACGGAACACCAGCGGCTGTGGCTGTGCCTTTAAGGCTGAGCTGTACCAGCACTTAGCCTGCAGCATTCTATGCTGCAGGCCTAGAGCCAGCACTTAAAGGGATAGAGCTTTGCTCTATAGGGGCTGCTTGCTCCTTGCTCTCCATCAGGGGAGCACGCCAATAAACCTTACCTACCCTTCTCTAACCATCAGAAGGTCTCCCGAGGTCCTTCTTTCTTGACATTGACCACGTTGTTATGTTGAGGGTTTGGCCCTAACTTTAGCCGGGCTAGAGCTAAAACCCCAACACTGAGCAGAACCACTGAGGTAGCCACTCCTACAGCTGGACCTCAGACATCACCTAGGCTGAGAAATGACTGTTGTCGTAAGGGGCTAGGGGGTTCGGGGGTGGTTTGTTACAAGGCAACATGGAAGTAATTCAGACAGATACATTAATGCTCAGTGATGAGAAAGGCAGCTTTGTAAAGAAAAGTCACACGGTTCTGGAGCCTTTGTTGATTCTTTTTTTTTTTTTTTGTGGTACTGGGGGTCGAACCCAGGGCCTCATGCTTGCATGCTCTGCAAGTACTGGACCACTGAGCTGCACCCTCAGCCCATTTCTTTTACTTTTTGAGACAGGGTCTCGCTAAGTTACACAGACTGCCTCTGGTTTCGAACTTGCGATCCTCCTGCCTCCACCTCCCGAGCCGCTGGGATTACAGGTGTGCGCCACCACACCTGGCTCTCCTTTGTTGATTCTTGAAGTACTGTCCCCAGAGCCAAGAGGGAAGGAAAAGAGCCCAATCTGGGATCCCCATGTGGAGAAAGATGAAAAGGTTCTTGGAAAGGTGACCTAGGGAAGCTTTACATTTTTTTTCCTGGTGGACTTATTACATGTCAAGTAACTTTGTTACAGGACTTCCAGATGTGCAATGAAGAACAGTAAGAAAGGTATTTAATATGTGCTAAAGAAACATGTTCTGCCACTGAAAACCCCATGAATAGCAGAAAAGAACTGACAAAGTGTTTCACCTGTTGTACATATGGTCACTATGAGTCAGATACCGACTCAATGGCACCTAACAACAACAACAACAGAGAAACGTGTTGGTAAATGAGACTGGCCACATGTGATTAGCTGTTGGAAGATTATATGGAACCACCACCAAAAAAAAAAAAATGCCATGAATACATACTGATCAGCAGCTCTCTGGAAGACGCTGACCAGATGACGAAGGTAAGCGGTGGTTCTTCCAATGGGGGCGCATGGAGTCTTCCTGAACAGGAGAGAGACATGAAGAATGAGCAGAGCATGTGTTCAGCAGACAGCTCTATACCAGTTGAGATCTTCTAGGTCCTGCATTTGCCCTGGATGGACAACATGAAGTCACACTCCTGCCTTCAGGATCCTCAACTTCACATAGGCACAAACAGGACAGTAAGATGCCATAAGGCCCTGTGAGCTAACGGGTGAGCAGCAGACCTCCATGGAGGCACATGGAGAACATGTGTGGCAGAGATGGCTCATGGTCCCTGAATCGTCTATTTTCCCTGGATAACTTCACAGCCTCCTGATGGCTGGTCATCCCTGAATGTTCTATGGCCCCACTAAGCTTCAAGCCCCTAAGGTAGAGTCGGGGGGCCTAGCTGGGGCTGGGGCTTAGCAGAGAAAAGGGAGCAGGCCATGGGTTCAAGATGCAGCTTCATAATGGCAGAACTCCTCCAGCCTGGGTGTGTAAGTAACAGCAAATGAATGGACTCCTCCTCTCCAGCCTCTCTGCAATGGGCATGGTCGGCAGGAGCATAAGAAAGGCACCCATTGGTACAGCCACTAAGGCTCTATGTTGATTGGTACTTGGCAATGTTGGCTGAGACCAGGCCCATCATCTAGCCATGGAGAGTATCCCATCATGCCACGCCTACTCTAGCACTGCAATTACAGTCATGCGCAGCTTAATGACAGGGATATATTAAGAGAACTGTGTCAGGTGAACACATGTGCTATGATGTCATGATGGCTGCAGCACTAGGTGATGGGAATTTTTCAGGTTCATTATATGACCACCATTGTATATGTAATCTGTCCTTGATCATAGCATCATTAGCACCATATAGCTGTACCTGGATTCATGTGTTGTGGGGAAAGGGTGGAGGAAACAATTGTCCAGAAGGAACAGAATGTATAAAGCCCAAAGGCAAGAGAAAGTACAATGTTTTCAAGACAATGCAAATTCCTCGATATGGCTGCCGCAGAGCTCATGGAGAGGGGAATGGCAATCACTGAGGACAGAGCTGTGTGCTCCCTAGAAAGGAGTGTGACTCTTTCCTAAGGATAGTGGGAGGGGATGTCTCAGGAGGATTTTGAACAGGGTAACATGGCTAGGTGTTTGCCTCTAGAGAACTCACAAGACCAGACAAACCTGGGGATGGGAAATAAGAAGACACTAAGTAATCCACGCAACTTCACAATAAATGGAGAAAAGATTGAGGTTGTCCAAGATTTTGCTTTGCTTGGCTCTATAATCAACACCTGTGGAAGCAGCAGTCAAGAAATCAAAAGACGCATTGTTCTAGGAAAATCTGTGGCAAAAGATCTCTTTAGAGTATTGAAAAGCAAAGATGTCACATTGAAGACGAAGGTGCATCTGACTCATGCCATGGTATTTTCAGTGGCATCATATGGTTGTGAAATCTGAACATTGAACAAGAGAGACAGGAAAAGAATTAATGCTTTTGAATTGTGGTGCTGGAGACATCTATTGAATATACCATGGACTGCCAAAAGAATCAACAAATCTGTCCTAGAAGAAGTACAACCAGAGTGCTCCTTGGAAGCAAAAATGGCCAAACTGTGTCTTACATATTTCAGACATGTCGTCAGGAGAGAACAATCCCTGGAGAAGGACATCATGTTTGGGAGAGTGGCAGGTCAATGCAAAAGAGGAAAACCCTCCACCAGATGGACTGACACAGTGTCTGCAACAATGGGCTTAAACATCAATAAGATGGTTTGCCTGGCACAGAATCGGCAAGTGTTTCGATCTGCTGTACATAGGGTCGCTATGAGTTGGACTTGACTCGACAGCACCTAACAACAACAACAACAACAAGTAATCCAAAAAAGGGAAACTTCTCAATGTATTATGACTATCAGACAAACAGGAAAGACACTGAACCTTGAAAGACAGGTCAAAGGCCAAAAGTAAAGAAAACGATTAAAAGAAAGTGAGGGGTACACGAAGACATGTTACAGAGACTACTTCACCAGCATGAAGCATTCATGTACAGGACTACCTAAAAGATGAGGAATAGTAGTTAAGACCTTGAATGTCAGTGCATCCATGTACTATTGCTACAGTGATACTGTGGAACCACCTTCCAACTCCCATGAGTTTACAAAAAAAACTTCGTCTTTTTCTCGCTCCTGAGTCTTCAGGTCAGCTAGGATGGGCCTGCCTCAGACTGTAGGTTGGGCTTGGGTTCACTTGCTTGACTTTACTGTGTACCTGGACTCAAGGGATAAGGGGGCGTGTGGGCTTATCCAGGTAGAGCACAGACTGAGAAGGCACACAAGCAAACCTCTGTTTGCATCATGCCCACTCACCTTCCCTTGTGTAATGTAAGCCATGTGGTCAAGTTCAACATCAGTGGAGTGGTCAAGGATACTCTGTTTACCTGGAGATGTGCTGGTAAAGTTACCTGTGAGAGGCTGGAAATTGTAATCATATTGTGGGAAGTAAACAATTGGAAACAGTAACCTGACCTATCACAGTCCATCAGGGCAATTTAAATTTCTGGTACAGGCCACAGAGATCCATTGAAGTGGTTGAGCATCATGGTGGTAGGCAATGGAAATATTTTAGCAGGACAGAGATTACTGGTTGAAGGATTTGGGAAGTTAGTGTAACACTTCAGATGTGTGTTAATAGGAGCTTTAAGTATAACAACAATAATAGTCAAGAATGCAGAAGACTGCTGAAGAATAAGCTAAGAGGGTTTTAATGACTGCTCGGAAATGATGGTGCAAGGAAGGACAAGTTCAAGGTGATTCCAGTGTCTCAGACTTGCATGAACAGAAGCTCTGGGAGACACTGATAATTTAAATGACAGAAGCTAATTTGGAAGACAGGAAAAGAATGTTGTTGTTGCTAGATGCCTCTAGAGTTGGGTCCAACTCCTAGCAACCCTCATAGGGTTTCAATGGCTGATTGTTTTGGGATTGCCACAGGAGTGGGCTGCCATGTCCTTCTCCCATTTTTTGTGGTTCTGGGGAATCAAACCTGGGTCCTCAGAGAGTGTGGAGCAGAGCTCTACCAACTGAGCTAAACCTCAGCCCAAGGAAAAGAATATTGTATATAATGTGGGGTCCTTATAGTATATGTCATGTAAAGATGGAATAACCAAGCAGAAATGTCTGGCAGAAATTAGAAAGGTCAAATTAACATGTGGGGAACAGTCCAGACCTGAACATGTAGAATAAGGTGTCATTCACAGGAAGAAATAGCTGAGATTCCCAAGGAAGCAAGCATAAAGAGAAAAGAACTTATTCTACAGAAAGTGGACACAGGGAGTAGGGTGATAAAGAAAGATGGCGAGAGCAAGATAGTGATGTTACTGCACTGAGGGGAAAAAAAACTGTGGACAATAAAACATAGAAACAATCTCAATGTCACTATCTTTGATATGGCTCTATCTACACTAAAACTGCTTTGGAATTTTAAAAATGGATTGTGTTTTTGTTGCACTGTGGAAGTTACTCTATATAACAAGAGCTCGCAAAGATATGAATTTACAGAAGTTAAAAAGCTGGGAGAGAAATGCAGCAGCTGGGATGTTAATGAAAGCATAATCTGTTATACGTGGAAATAAGCAACATACATTTGCCATGATGGGGCACCTCTTATGAAACTTCACTGCAGCAGAGTGAAAAATCTGAGCAGAGAAACTTTTCTAGCCAAAAGGGAGAAATGTGATGAATTCTTTTAATTTTCTTTAAACTCAAATGTTCCCTTGCATATGCTAGTGTCACTAGAGGGAAACAAAGCTGGCTATGTATTGGCACTGTATATTTAAAAACAAACAAATAAAATAAACAAACTAAATGAGACCACTTAACATGCCAGATAAACAACTGAATCACTTATGAATGACCATATTCTGTATGATGTCAGGTCCGACATACATAATGAATCTGAACTTATGCCTGGAAATATGTACCCATGTGATAAGGTTCCCGTGATATGAGAAATGCACACCAGAGTTAACAAAGGCTTTCTGTTTTCATGACAGTGTTTGACCCTCACGCAAGTGGTATGAAATATTTTGGGGTAAGTTCATACTCAATTGGCAACTGAGAAAATAAAGTGCAAAACAGACTAAATGACTTGCCCCAAAGACTTGCCCCAAAGTGTCCAGTTGGAAGGTCAAAGTGTCTTTCACTCCGTGTTCAGTGTACTTTCCACTGGATCAAGGTAATTGGCTACATAAAAACATCCCTCCACTTCCTTCCACCCTACCCTACCCTTGGCACCATTAGAGGCTCCTACTGGCTACTTATTATCTAACACATAAGAATCCAATCTCCTTCACAGAGCATATATGTGACTGTCTTTGGGATTAGGCCTTCATTTACTGTTCTGACCTCAATCCACACTGCTACCCTTTACCCAGTCACACCCTTGTCCTCACCATGTTTTTGGTACTCCAATCTTACACAGTGCCAGCCATAGCCATTTGCAATACAGAATGATCATCTCTAATGCAAAACTCTGAAACCCAAAATGCTCCTCATTTCAAAACATTTCCAGTGCCAGTACAAATCCACCAGTAGAGAACCGCACATCTGATCTCAGGTGATAGACCACAGTCGACACGCAGGTTGACTAACCATTATGTATAAAGTTACCTTCAACCTATGTGGATAAGGTGTAAATAAGAAATCAACCAATTCTGTGTTTATACTTGGGTCCCATCTCTAAGTGTTCTCTTCAAGGATATGCAAATATTCTAAAATCTGAAGCCTGAAACTCTTCTGGTTCCAGGTATTTAACATAACGGATACTCAACCTGTATCTGTTTGGAAATATACAAATAATCCATACTTTTTGAAGATTTTAAATTTAACTTTAACAGACATTTCTACCAAGATAATTGTAGATGCATACAAGTTGTAAGAAGTAATTCAAAGAGATTATACTATACAGTTTGCCTAGTTCCTTCCAATGATAACATTTCACTAAACTGTACTATAATATCACAACCAGGATGTTCACAGCAACTCAATCTCCCCGTATTATCCAGATTTCCCAAAGTTTACTTGTACTCATTTGCATGTGCATGTATTAAGTTCTATAAAATTTAGTTACAGTACACAGTTGTATACCACCACAAGAAAGATATTAGACAATTCTAACTCCATAAAGATTCTTGTGTTGCTCTGTTACAACTGGAACCACCTCTCTTCCAGCCACTCACACCTATAGCCCTAATGCTTGGCAACTACTAATCTATCATCTGTTTCTAAAATTTTGCATTTCAAAATGCTATTTAAGTGGGAAAACATTATATAGTCTGTTGAGATTCACTGTTTACATGCAGCCTAATTCCCTGGAAATTCATCTAACTTATTTAAGCAAATATCAATGGCTTATTTCCTTTATTGCTAAGTAGTAGTCCAGGGTATATGACACCATAATCTGTTTAGCCATTTACTCACTGAAAGACATCTAGATTATTTACAGTTCGGGGCTATTATAAATAAAGTTGTTATGAATATTCAGGTACACATTACTGTATCAACATATTTGTCTCACTGGGCTAAACACTTAAAAGTGCAGTTCCTGGGTCGTATGGTAGTTGCATATTTGGTTTTATTTTTTAAAAAGCTGCCAAATTATTTTCCAGAATGTACAATTTCACATTCCCCTCAGCAATGTATGAGTGATCCAGTTTCTCTGAAAACCAGTATTTAGTGTTGTCTCTTTTTATGTCCATGTTCTAGTGGGTCTGAATTGATTATACATTTTCATATGACTTAACAGCAGTCCACTGCTTAAGCATCAATATTTTGCTTCACTTGAAGAGAAACCCCACTTTTATTAAAGTTGCTTTAATGTTCCCACTTTTAAGTATTGTCTAGAATATCAGATGCTGTTGTAATTTTTACTTCAATCAGAAAAGTAACTTGTAAGTCTCACGAGGAAAAGTAGAGTCTGTTGTGTGTACTCAGATTTTTGCTCCTTCAATTGTTCTTTCTTCATAATGCCCCAAATTTCTCTTATCTTTTCTTTTTAGTGTTAAGAGCCATTTTTGGTCAACATTTCAGGGTAGGACTCTTGGTAGTAAATTTCTATTCTTTCAGCTTTCCATCATCAGAGCATGTTTATATTTCCCCTTCATTCCTGAAATGTAGTTTCTGTAGTTTAGGATTTGCAGGGGGTGGGTTTTTAAACTTATTTTTATTAGCAATGTTTAATGTACAACTTAATGGGTCTCATTATGAAATTTCCATACCTGCATTTCATTGTGCATCACAGTTAGCACACAGATCTAGACGAAATTTTGTGAACCACGCTCTCAATGAAAGTTCAATTTTCAGAGCATTTGTGGTTTCATTTGGTCTTGTTTATCTGGTAGTGATGATGTTGCCTGAGGAAGAGGGGAGCAGAAAAAGATTCCCCAGCTGGGGGTACCAGGTGTTTCCTGAGGGGAGAGGATGTGTGGGACCTTCTTTACCAGTGTCCCTAATGTCTATAAACAAAAGAGTACTATTTTGGTCCCCTGCAAACAAAACGCCTTCCTGGACCAAATCCTTGCTATAGCCAGGTCCTTTTTCTTTTTCTTTATTTAATTTTTTGTTTTGTTTTGTTTTGTGTGTTTCTCCTGACTCCCTGGAGTTTGGATTCTAGGAAGAAAGTCTTGGTCCTGCATGTACACAGAAATTTCCTAGGCAGAAAAGCCTTCAGTTCCTAGGTCTTCCTTGCCACCTCATGCCACGTTTTCTCTGCATGTTTTGGTAAGAAAAAATAAAAATAAAAATAAATAAAAATAAGGTGTCCTCACCCAGTGGCAAAAAAAAAAAAAAAGATAGAAAGAAAGAAGAAAGAAAGAAAGAAAGAGATTGTTTCTTGTTGTTGTTGTTAGGTGCCGTCGAGTCGGCATCCGACTCATAGCGACCCTCTGTACCACAGGGGAAACACTATTGTCAGTGCTTCTCTGCTGTGCATAGGGTTTTCAATGGCAGATTGATTTTTGGGAGGGGGTTGCCAGGTCCTTCTCCCAAGCCTACAGCACCTGGTGTTCCCAGGCGGTCTCCCATCCAAGTACTAACCATGCCTGACCCTGCTTAGCTTCCAAGATCTGACGGGATTGGATGCCACAGAGCTATGGCTGCAGGCATAGAGGTTGTTTCTAGGTATCAGGAAATGCCAGGTGTGGCATTTCCTTCTGTTGGGTGAGGAGACACAAAACATGACACTTTAGGTTGTTCCTCCAGATCTTAAGTCCAAAACCAGCTCACCTTCCCTTCACTACCTATCAGAATCTTCCTCTGATTTTTCTCTTGCACCATTTCCAGGGTTTGTAGTTGTGCTCAGCAGAGAGAAGCAGAGAAAACAAACAGCTCTATGACATCTTGCTGGGACCAAAACCCAACCCACACTCTTTTACTTAGTAATCCCTAGGGTTCTGTTAGTGTAATAACACTATTTCAGACACAGGAAAATAACTTTATTTACCTTTCATGGTCTTCTCTTCAGTTCGTAACTCCTTCCTTCTCCCTGCAGCCTCAGCCCTATCTGCAATGCCCTCACCACAAACTCACCCCACCCCTTCACAGCACCCAGCTTCTGCAATTCTCCTCTTTCCTTTCATCTGCACTTAACACACTACCTACAGGAACAGCAGTAGCACCAACTATCTTCTTCCTCATCACCATCAATACTAGAAGGAGGAGCCTGGAAAATGTGCAGGTATGTTTATTAAGGTTGTTGTTGTTAGGTGCTGTTGAGTTGATGTCCGACTCATAGCGACCCTATGCACAACACATAAAACACTATTGTCAGTGTTACTCTGCTATTCACAGGGTTTTTAACAGTGTATTGTTTTTTTTTTTTTGCCTGCAGCTGTAGCCCTGAGGCATCCGATCCCGGCAGATCTCAGAAGCTAAGCAGGGTCAGGCCTGGTTAGTACCTGGATGGGAGACCGCCTGGGAACACCAGAAGCTGTAGGCTTGGGAGAAGGACCTGGCAACCCCCTCCCAAAAATCAATCTGCCATTGAAAACCCTATGAACAGCAGAGAAGCACTGACGATAGTGTTTCCCCTGTTGTACAGAGGGTCGCTATGAGTCGGATACCGA
>VMDO01003601.1:0-44584 GCA_007922755.1 Pedetes capensis
AATTTTGAATCAGCTCCCTCATATGAGTGAGAACATGTGTTGTTTCTCTTTCTGAGCTTGTGTTCGTTCACTTAAAATAATTTTCTCTAATTCCATCCATTTTGCTGCGAATGACCCTATTTCATTTTTCTTGATTGCTGAATAGTATTCCATTGTGTATATATACCATAGTTTTTTTATCCATTCTTCTGTTGAAGGGTTATATATGATTTTCATAAACTGCCATCATTTTTATTATATCTAAAAATTACTCACAAACTATTGTTAACCTAATTCACCTCTTGGAGAAATTGCCAGAAGTATCTTAGAAAGCTGTATTTGTCTTTGTTTTCTGTCTTATACCTTGCTAGTATCTAGATCATAGAATGCACTCAATAACTCCTTCAGTAACTCCATGTAGAACTACTGATTGAGTTAAACCCCAGCCCATTCAAACTTAGCAGAAATAAAATTGAATGAAATGATGACCCTGTATATCAATCTTCACCAAAACAATAAATGTTAGAAATAGTAATAATTATTCAAAATAAGACTGACAGGCAGGAACTCAATTTCAAAACTGATGAAATGTAAAAAAAGCACACATATGCTGAAAAATAATATGGACATTTACAATAAAAGCAACAAAAACTTGTTTTTTTCACCTCATATGTGAATCCTGTGGGAATTACGCTCAAAGAAATAAACCAATACTACAGTTAAGCATTGAATTAATTAAGCATTAAGCCAATGAATACAGTTAAGCATTTTTGGTTGATCATAGTCTCAAATGACTTCTTAATACATATTATATATAAAAAAATTCAGAGCCATTCAATACAGTGTTTTGTGAAAAATATAAATTAGTTTTTATTTTTAAAAGTAGAAGAATTAGTACACAATAGTGTATTAATCTTTTTTCAACAACTCAAATTACTGATGCTGCTAAACTTCAGAGGCCTCAATGATCTCTTTCAGCTATATTGCTTTATTACAATTCAGATAATTTTATAGCTAATTATACTATTTTCTGATTCTGTTTGTATTAAGAAGTAGAACAAATTAGTTTTTATATCATGGTTATGGATATTGATTTTTTTCCATAATACATTCCAACCTTTTATTTTTTATTATGTTAAATCTAAGATTCCATATCTAAATACATTTTTCATAAATATTATTGCAGATTACAGTGTTTTTATGGTTACTAAAAATAGTGTATTAAACCTGTTTGCCTTCATTGAAATTTTTCAGCAAATACATATTTTAATTTTTAATATTGGTATTTCTTTGAGCGTAATTCCCACAGGATTCACTTCTGAGGTGAAAAAACCAAGTTTTTGTTGCTTTTATTGTGAATGCCCATGTTGTTTTTCAGCATATTTGTGCTTATTTTACATTTCATCAATTTTGAAATTGAGGTCCTGCCTGTCAGTCTTATTTTGAATAATTATGACTAACATTTATTGTTTTGGTGAAGATTGATATACAGTATCATCATTTCATTCTATTTTATTTCTGTTAAGTTTTAATGGGCTAGGGTTTAACCCAATCAGTAGAGTGATACTCTGTACTCTCTGAGGACACAGGTTCAATTCCCAGTACGTACTGCAAGAATTGGAGTACATGGCAATCCACTCCTGAAGCAATCCCGGCACAATCAGCCATTGAAAACCCTACAAAGGGTTGCTATGAGTCAGACCCAACTCGTCAGCACCTACAACAAGAAGTTTGAATATTTTAATTTTAATGTAAATTTTAATGGGTTATTTTATCTTTATTTCTTGTGCATGTAACATTTCCTTTTTTATTCTTTTTCATATGGAAAGCCTTTCAATTTTGTGATTTATATCTTTTTATATTTATTTCATTTAATAAGGCTTTTTCTCAATGATTCAACCCTGGTTCTTTTTTAAAAATACAGTTATCAAGGCAACATGTTCCTTGCCTGTAGCCATAGTACTGTGGCATCTGATCCCGTCAGATCTCAGAAGCTCAACAGGATTGGGCCTGGTTAGTACTTGGATGGGAGACCATCTGGAAACACCAGATATTGTAGACTTGGGAGAAGGAACCAGCAACCCACTCCCCCAAAACAATCTGCCATTGGAAACCTTATGAATAGTAGAGAAGCACTGACAGTAGTGTTTCATCTGTTGTACATAGGGTTGCTATGAGTTGGATACCGACTCAATGGTACTTAACAACAACAGCAACACATGTTCCTAGTAATAAAAATTTAAGCAGTACAGGAAGATGAAGTATTATCCCACACTCCCCATTGCTCATTCTCACACCTTGTTTCTGTTTTGGATTATTTGAGATTAACTCTGTAACACTAAATTATATCTATATAATGACATTTATTGATTTATCAAGTTTAAATATGATATACTGATTTCCTGTTATAAAAGGAATTTAAATAATGTATAACTTATATTTTCCTTTTTTTTAGTTTCTCCTTATCCAAACTGACATATTTGTTGCATTTGTAATTTCAAATAATGAACTTAAAATTCTATTGCTTGATTCATAATTTTAGACAATACCATTTTTCTCCCTACTATTTAAAATGAAATGATCTCCCCTGACTCAATTCTGCACTGTTGCTTATAATCTTCTAAGTGCTTCCTGGTATACTGTTTACATTTGTGATAATAAACATTTTCTTTCTTTTCTGCAACTATAGTTATGCCTTCATGTTTTTTTCTAGTGATTTTAGAAACTAAACCAAAAAATATTTATAATATTCAAATTACATCAACATGCACTGCAAACACTATGAAATATTATTGAATCTAAACACTAAGGCTGACTCTCTTCAGGGGAAATGTCCTCAGCATCAAGGGCAAATTAAGTACCATCTTTTAAGTGTATCAAATAATCAAAAGTATGATACATTTTAGTTACTTTCATAGTTTAATTCCAGTTTCTTGTATAGCTTTTGATTGGTGGTTTGTTTACAATTCCTGATTTCTTTTTTCTTCTTTAGCTCATATGTCCTATTCTTTATTGGATTCTTTTGTGCTTTGCTAAATGAGCCCAATACAAGATAGGTAGGTTTTCAATATCTTTGCCTGTCTAAAATTTACTCTTTTGTACCTTATTTGATTTAGAAGTTTATTTGGGTTCTATATTTAGGCATCTAATCTCTAATGTTTCTAATAAAAAGTTTTATGCCAATCTGTTTTGATCTTTGTAGCTAACCTTTTCCAGTTGTTTTATATTTATTTTAAATGTACTTATTTTGAAAAAATTTAAATGCACCCAAAATAGAACACAGAATCTGAATCAATACAAATCAATCACTCAAACTGAAAAATTATCAAAGTTTTTAAGCCTTTATTTACTCTATTCCTTTATTTACTTTGCTAAAATATTTCAAAGTTAATTCTAGAAATCATGTACTCCTACATACAGCTTTAAAGAATATAGATATACATTCTAAACCATGATGTCATTATCACATCCAATAAAATTAACAGTAATTTTTCTGCTACCATCTAATAATACACCTTCAATTGAGGTACCCAAAGTTTCCTCAGAAATGTCTCTTATTTATTTATTTATTTTATTTAATTTAATTTTTTTAACAGATTTTTGGTGGTGTCAGGATTCATTCAAGTTTCATGTTACATTGGGTTGCTGTTTCTTGAGATTCTCATAATCTAGACTGATCCTCACTCACTCTCCTTGATTTATTGCAAAGATTGGATCATTTTTCCTGGATAGGGACTTACATTTGAATTTGCTTGTTTCTTTCTTGGGATGTCATTTAGCTTGTTCTTCCATCTCTTAATTTCCTCTAAGTGGTAGGTAGCTCTAGATGCCTGATGATATTCAGATTTACCTTGTAGTAAGGAATCTTTAGAGGTGCTATTATGAGCTTTGTGTTGTGATATCTTAAAAAGCATATTGTGTGTGATTGTGGTAGTTTTATGGATACTTTTGGCACAAAGAGACAGAAAATGGAGAAAAACATACTTTATTTGCCAGTAAGTTAATTCAGAGTAAATGGAGCTAAATTGTGTTGTAGCTGGTTGCTTTGACCTTCTCTGGAGGTAATAGTGTAATCTGATAGAAGTTAGTGAATCTTGAATTTAAATTTCAGCTTTCCATACATTTCTTGCTTTTTCACATACCTTAAATCCCATCCATTAGCAAATCCTGTTGGCTTTCATGTCAAAATACATTCTGAATTCCACCACTTCTTGCTGTTGCCTTACGAATCCATCATCATCACTTGCTTTGGTAAGGACAATAGCCTCTCCTTTCATGTTCCTATTGTCATCTTAACCCCTGCATTCTGTTATCCATATGCCATCTAGAACGTTGTCCTTTTATTCAAAAAACAGACTTTTCATATTTCTTCCCCTGATCCAAATACTAGAATGACTTTCAAACGCCTTTAGAGTAAAAGCCAATGTCTTTATAAGAGCTTAGAAGGTCCTACATGTCACAGTTACCTGGCTGCCTCTTCAGTGCCATCTCTTACCTCACTTTTCTTACTCTACTTCACTCTGACCAAACACTCTCCACTTAAAGCTACATTTCATGGCCCCTGTATTCAAAGTAGGACATTGTGGTGAACTGGATTACTGTTTACCCAAACCTACTTCCTTTTCCTACAGGAGAATTACAATTCTCAATCTCATTGAAATCAGGCTTGGGCATTTGTTTTCCTTTGGTCAATGAAATAGGAGCTGAAGTAATTTATAATCACAACCAGGCAGAACTTCAAGGGTCAGTTGCTCTTTTTGTCACATTCTCCTTTCCCTTTGCCATTGTGGCATATACTGTTTCAGATGATTTCTGCTGTATTTGGATGCCTGAGTGAGGTGATAACTATAAACTGAGACTTTTCAACCTGTGTGGCTATACATCACTAAGATTTTGAAGTTAATTAATACCACAGATAACCTAACTTACCATGACTGATACACACACCATGTGTCTCTGACTTCTCCTACTTTTCCTTTGTTTTTTTCTTTCTGGAATTTATAATTTGATAAGCTCATCACAGCCTGATCTTCTCCCAGCCTTCCATATTTCAGTGAAAGGAAGAAACTTGAGTTTTCTTTTCCAGTGATCAGGAATAACTAAAACAGTGCCTTTAGTGAAGACAGATGTAAATCAAACAACTGCGCAAGAATGAATATTTGTTTACAAACCGAGATGAAATACAACACAATTCTAAAGCCTTTTAATAAAGAAATATGGTCTGTCTAGAAGGTTTATGGTAGGATTTTTTTTAAATAAGAAGTTGTGTTTGATGGATTAGTAAGAACTAACTAGGTGAAGAAGAAGGATGAATGATATGAATGAACTATAGCAAAAGAGCACTGTTGTGATAGCAGAAGTGAAAGAAGGCTAGTAAAATATGAGCTCAGAAAAAAAAGGGGAGAATAATAAAACTGGCAAGTGAGACAAATGTCAAGTCATACATAGACTTGAAGTTTAGAGTGAAGGCATTTATCCTAAGGGAAGTCATGATTTTGTAAAGATCATCTTAACTTCTGTTTGGAGAATGAATTGAAGAGGGCAGTCCAAACTGATTAATGAACAAGTCTTCTATGTTTCATTTGTTATCCAGATATTTATTCTTCCTATTGCTCTCCTTTTCTTTGGCTATACCCACATTTCTACCTACTGTCATTTTTTTTTTTCAGTACTCAGGGATTGAACCAGGGCTTCCTGCATGCTAGGCAAGTGCTGTCTATGGAGCTGTACTCTAAGTCCCCTGAATTTTTTGTTAAATTTTGACATAGGGTCTCATTAAGTTGCATGGGCTGCCGCTGGCCTCAAACCTTTGGATCTTCCAGCCTCAGTTTCCCAAGTTGCTGGAATTACAGCCTTGTACCATAGTACCTGGCTTACTATAATTTTCTTTTTCTCTGACTAAAAACTTCCTTTAGTATTTCTTGCAGTATAAGTCTGATGCCATGAACTGTCTCAGATGCCCTTGGTTGGAGAAAGTCCTTATCTTCATTTTTAAATTATTTTCCCACTGGTTGTAGAATCTAATTTTTTTCCCTTTTGCCCTGTAGAGATGTCATTCCATTGCCTTCTATTTGCATGCTTTCTTATAAAATGTCTGTTTTCATTTTTGTCTTAATTACACAACTTTTTTTCTTTAGATGTATAAAAAATGTTTTCTCTAGCTCTAGTTTTGAGCAATTTGATTAATGATGAGCCTTTGTGCTTTTTTCTTTACTTCCTTTTCTTTGGATTTATCAAGCCTCCTTGACTTTTGAGTTATAGTTTTCATCAAGTCTAGAAGAAATGGTCATTATCTATATTTTCAACCATCTACTCACCCCTTTCTGGCACTCCAATTACACGTTAGGTTGTTTAATATTGCCTTACAGCTCAGTATTTGTTTTAGTGTTTTTATCTTCTATTCCATTTTGGGTTTTCCCTCTTTAAGTTCACTGATTTTATTTTTATGATTTTATTTTATTTTCTCTAATCTGCTGTTAGTGCTAGGATTTGGCTCAGTTGGTAGAGTGCTGCTGCACACTCTTTAAGGATCCAGATTTAATCCCCAGCACCACAAAAATGGGAGAAGGTCATGGCAGTCTACTCCCAAAGCAGTCCCAAAGCAATCAGCCATTGAAACCCCTATGAGGGTTTCTATGAGTTGGACCCAACTTGACGGCACCTAACAACAACAACAATCTGCTGTTAATATTATTTTATATATTTTTATTTAATTACTGTGTTTTTATCTTTAGAATTTCCATTTGGGTTTTTCTTATGTCTTTAAATTATCTCTTTCTTATGTTGATGTTCTTTATATTGTTGATATACTCATAAGATTTATAATAGCTATTTTAAAGTCTATTTGCAATGAAAAGGTCATTGGTCTGACAAAATTCTATTATGCAATCTCCAGCATAGTTTCTGTCACCAAGGCCATATTTTACAACTACCGAGCCACCTTCTTTTGTTTTCAACTTTAACATTCCCGTTACCAGTAATTATCAGTACCTCCTCATTGTATGTTCGATCTACTTTAGATTGCAAGAACTGGTAAAAATATTCCCTATCTTCATTTGTGGCTTAAGAGATGAGTGTGTAAATTTGAATATCAGTCATATTAACTGGACTTCCTTGTACTCAATGGATATTATTCTATCACTAACAGCATTGTATTTCAGGACAGATCTTGAGACGTCTTTTTTGATGATGAATGCAACACCATTTCTCTTTGTCATTTCCAGCACAGTTGTAGTAGATCATATGAATATCTCATTCAAAATGGCCCATGCCAGTCCATTTTAGCTCACTGATGCCTAGAATGTCAATGTTTATACATTCCATTTCCCTTTGATGATTTTTAATTTTCCTAGATTAATACTATGTACACTCCAGGTTCCAGTTATTAATGGATGTTTACAGTTGTTCCTCCTCATTGTGAGTTGTGCATATCAGCAAATGGAGGCCCCTGGGACTTTACTCCATTTCTGTTATTAAGATAGACCCTACTATGAGGAGGCAACACTTCCCCAGTTGTCTTTTTAGTGCCTTACAACCTTGGGGGCTCATTTTCTGGCACAATATCTGACAGTGTTTCTCTGCTATTCATAGCATTTTCAATGGCAAATTGTTTTGGGAGTGGGCTGCCAGATCCTACTCCCTGGTGTGTCTTAGTCTGGAAGCTCAGCTGAAACCTGTCCACCATGGGTGATCTTACTATTATTTAATGCTGGTAGCATAGCTATCAGTGTCACAGTAATATGCAAGGCCCACAGAATAAAAACGATGCACATGGAATTCACCAGATGGAACATATAGGAATCAAATTGACTACATTTGTGGAAAGAGATGTTGGAAATACTCAATATTAAATGCCAGAACAAGACTAGGTGCTGCTTATGGATCAGACCATCAACTGCTCATATGTAGGTTCAAATTGAAACTGAAGAAATTAGAACAAGTATATGACAGCCAAGGTTTGATCTTGAGTATATCCCATCTGAGTTCAGAGACCCCCTCAAGAATAGGTTTGATGCATTAGACACTATGATCAAAGACCAAGTGAGTTTTGGCATGACATTAAAGACATCATTCATGAAGAAAGTGAAAAGTTATTAAAGAGACAGGAAAAAAAGGAAAGACCAAATTACTGGTCAAAATAGACTCTGAAAATTGCCCTTAAATAACAGCAGCTGAAGTAAGCTGAAGGAAGACATGATGAAGTTAAAGAACTAAACAGAAGATTTCAAAGAGCAGCTCAAGAAGACAAAAATCAAATACTATAATGACATGTACAAAAGGGATGAACATGCTCTGTTTTTCTCAAGCTTGAGGAATTGAAGAAAAAATTTGAGCCTTGAGTGGCAATAGTGAACGATTCTATAGGGAAAATATTAAATGATGCAGGAAACATCAAAACAAAATGGAAGTAATACACAGAGTCATTATACCAAAAAGAGTTGGTAGATGAACAACCATCACAAGAAGTTGCATATGATCAGGAACCAATGGTACTGAAGGAAGAAGTAGAAGCTGCCTTGAAGGAATTGGTAAAACTCAGGGCTCCAGGAATTGATGAAATACCAATAGAGATGTTTCAACAAACAGATGCAGCAATGGAGGTGCCAACTTGTTTATGCCAAAAAGATTTGGGAAACAGCTACCTGGCCAATTGTCTGAAATAGATCCATATTTGTGCCTATTCCCAAGAAAGGAGATCCAACCAAATGTGGAAACTATTAAATGATATCATTAATATGACACACAAGCAAAATTTTGCTAAAGTATATTCAAAAGTGACTGCAGGAATATGTGGACATGGAACTGCCAGAAAATGAAACTGGATTCAGAAGGGGATGTGGAACCAGGGACATCATTGCTGATGTCAGATGGATCTTAGCCGAAAGCAGAGAATACCAGAAAGTTGTCTATCTATGTTTTATCAACTATACAAAGGCATTTGACTGTGTGGATCACAACAAAGTATGGATAATATTGTGGAGGATGGGGATGCCAGAGCACTTATACTCAGGAGGAATCTGTACATGGACCAGGAGGCAGTCTTTTGAAAAGAACAAGGAAACACTGCCTGGTTTAAAGTCAGGAAAGATGTGTGTCAATGTTTTATCCTTTCACTATACCTCTTCAATTTCTAGGCTGAGCAAATTATCCCAAAAGCTTGACTTTATAAAGAAGAATATGACATCAGGATTGGAGGAAGAGTAATCAACAATCTGTGTTACACAGATGACAAAACTCTGCTTGCTGAACGTGAAGAGGATTTGAAACCTTTACTGAAGAAGATCAAAGAGCATAGCCTTCAGTATGGATTGCACCTCAACATCAAAAAAACAAAAATTCTTACAACTGGGTCTGTATGAAACTTCATAATAAATAGAGAAAAGATTGAGGTTGTCCAAGATTGTGCTTTACTTGATTCTACAGTCAACACTCATGGAAGCAGTAGTCAAGAAATCAAGTGATGCATTGCATTGGGGAAAGCTATTGCAAAAGACCTCTTTGAAGTGTTGAAAAATAAAGACATCACATTGAAGACAAAGGTGCATCTGACTCATACCATGGTATTTTCATTCACATAATATGGTTGTGAAACTAGACATCGAATAATGGAGACAGCAGAAGAGTTCATGCTTTTGAATTATAGTACTGGAGATGAATATTGAATATACCACAAACTGCCAAAAGAACCAACAGATCCATCATAGAAGTGAAACCAGAGTGTTCCTTGGACGCTAGGATGGCTAGACTGAATCTTACATATTTTGGACATGTTGTATGGAGGGTCTCATCCCTGGAGAAGGACATCATGTTTAGGAAAATGGCAGGTCAACAAAAAAAGGTAAACCCTCAACTAGATGGATTGACACAGTGTCTGCAACAATGGGCTTAAACATAAATAAGAACCTATGCCTGGCACAGAGCTGGGGAGTGTTTCACGCTGTGCTATATAAGGTCTTTATGAGTTGGACTTACTTGACGGCACCTAACAACAATAACAACTTAAAAATGTTTATCAATCTCATCCTCTGTTGTATTTGCCAATTAACCTGGCACTTTTACATCTTTATTTTCTATCTCATTAGTGAGAACATGAGTTTCTGTTTTGGTTCCTTTCCTGAGCTGTGGCTGTTACCTCCAGATAGTTAGTTGGGGCACTGTTGAACTCACCTCTTTTGGCCATCACAGTCCTGAGCTTCTGGTTATTCAATGGCAGAATCATTGTTTTACCTTTTCATTTTTTTTCTGATGAGCCTATAGCTTGGGAGCATTGCTGTCACAGTTCATTCTTCAAGTTAGAAGTGGAGTATACTGTACTCTCGTGTCTGAGTCTGCAACCATAGCACTCTGGCGTCTGATCCTGCCTGATCTCAGAAGCTAAGCAGAGTCCACATAGTTAGTCCTTGGGTGGGAGACCCCCTGGGAGTACCAGGTGGTGCAGGCTAGGAAGAAGGACCTGAAACGATCTGCCATTGAAAACCCTGTGAATAGTAGAGAAACACTGACAATAGTGCAGGGCATGCCACAGGGTCCAGGGGTGTTTCATTCTGTTGTACATAGGGTCACTATGAGTTGGACCTGACTTGATGGCACCTAACAACAATGACATGTCTCTAAATATGGCAGGCTCTTTTTCCTTAAGAATTACAACCTGAAAGATGAGGTTCTTTTACAGAAGAGAAATTCATATTTGTTCTAATCAATGCTTTGTGGAAGACAGCTTGTGATGAGGTGAATTTTTATTTGGTTTGTGAATGTTTATATAAGAGAATTAGAGACTCTTGGATTTTGGTACCAGTACAAGGGTAGTGCATGATGGGATGGCACTGTTGGCAAAAGCCAGATGGTGGTTTATGGGGAGGAGTATTTTATGGAGGCTTTTGGGTGACATACAAGGTGGGAGGTAGAAAGCCGAGTATCTAAATGCATTCACTACAATAGTCAGCCTGACTTATTATTGATTTAAATCCTCTATTTTTTTTGTTAACTTTACACCCTCTTTTTTTTCTTCTAAGCCTGTCTTCTATACACCTTTTTTGGTTTGGTGGTTTGTATAGCAATAAGTCCTGCCTGTTGTCTATTCCTTTGATTGGCTGGTAAAAGAACTAATGTTCTTCAGGTTTTGAGTGATAAGCTTATTATAATTAGATATGAAAATGTAATTGAAGTAAGGAGGTGGTTTGATAGAGTACACAATCAGAATTAAGTCATTTGAGTGATAAGTATTGGTTATCCATGATATGTTTGGCCATATTTTAGGTGCTGTGATACAGCAGAAAGCTAGATAGTCAAAGTGCCTACTGTCAAGGAGCCTGCATTCTAGTGTAGGTTAAAATACACTAAAGAAGCAAACAAAAACATAAGATAATATCATCCTGGATCTCTACTTAAAGGAAATAATGGTATGATAGTCTGTGACTATCATATGACAATGACTAATTTAGATCGGGAGGTCTGGCAATAAGAAAAATAGTAGAACAAATGTTTTGAATAAGCATGATTCATGAAGTAATAAGAATGAAAATTTGTTTTTGTTACCTGCTATTGTTTGAAAGTTGAATTTTGTCAGTGATCTTTCTTGAATTCTGGATAAACTCTTGGGGAAACTGAATGATTTTCTAGTTCTCTCTTAGGTATTGTAACAAGCAGTCTCAATTCTGTAATTAGAATATCTGCTTCTAGATATTAATCTACCTTAAATATTCATTGTGACCCCTCCTCAAATGTCCATTTTTCTTTTTCTGCACTCCAGGGCTTCAGAGAAGTGGCATACTAGTAGCGATGGTGGTGATTGTTGACTTTTGCTCTCTTTTTCTTTATTCATCTCCATCACTGTGCATAGACATTATTTAGCTTTCAGCCTGTGTCAAAGGAGACAGAGGTGAAGTAATGGGAAAAGATAAAGATATAAGGCAGATCTTCCTAGGCTATCTACTTTTTTGTTTATTGTTGCTGTTAGATGATTAAAGCTCATCATGTGTACAGTAGAATTCTATTCCCTCTCTAATAAAGAGGGGAATTCTTTAATACATGACAACATGGATGAACTCTGAGGATATAATGCTAAGTGAAATGAATGAGTTATAAAAGATTAATACAGCATTGTTCCACTTATATGAGATACCTAAAGTAGACAAGTCTAAAAATACTATGGTGGTTCCAGGGGCTGAGGGGAAGAGGATATAGGGAGTTAGTAGACCATGGGCATTAAGTTTCAATTCAATTTCAACTAGGCAAGATGAATAAGGTCTAGAGCTCTACTATACAACATTATGCCTATTGCCAACAATAATATATTGTGCACTTGAACATTTGTTAAGAGGGTAGATTTCATGCTAAATGGTATTAACACAATAAACATAAAAAAATGTTGACCATCTCCTGGGTGCTGCATGGCTGTTAAGCCACTCTTTGCTGGACAGCTCTGACTCCAATTCTGAGTGATGTCCATTCACCTTTGGCTGATGCTCTCTACCCCTTGCATGCTACCTATGTTTCCTGAAAGTGCATGGGAATCTTTTGCCCAATAAATTTGGAGAAAATAAAGTATAACCAACTACATAGCTCAGTTCTGACTCTTCTTGGTAGGAATCAGACCACAATGTATGTATCTAAGGAATTGCGTATGAAGATCTCCCAGTAAAATTGAGGGTAAGAGAGAAGGGATGTCTCTCCTCTCCATTCTGCAAAAGGAAGGGATGGGGTTCACAGCATCACTGGCTCTAAAGAGAATCTCCTTACAAATTCTCCTATTTCCAATGTCTTTTTTGACTGTTTTATATTTTCAAAGTAAGTAAAATATTCAAGAGTTACAAAGCCATTTCTTAAGATTCCTTAAGATATTTGTATTTTCTTCAGATATCTTACTTGGAATTTCATTTCTTTTCCATCCTGTCATCTCCGTCAAAACCCTAATCATCATCCTATTATAATAATGAATATTTATTGAGCATTTATATTAATTGTCTATGTTCTATGCGCTTTACACACATTTACTCATGTAATTCTTAGATCTATTATACCATTAGTTACTATTAATGCTCTTGCTTCATAAGTGAAGGAAGTGAGGTTCAGAGAGGTTAAATGTCGTGTTTAAGAATGTTCATCTAGTAAGTAGCAAAGCTAGAATTCAAATCCAGGGAGTTGGGCTCTTAGGTCTGTGACATGCACTATCTCTTTGGCTGAGAAAGCTTTTCCTCATGGAGCTGAGACCAGTAAATGCCAGTAATGTAAACATCAGGAAGAAGAATGTTCTGAGTTGCAAGCCATAGGCATGAGATATGTTTCCTCCTGCATTTCTGTAGCCTATCGTCTTTTTTTGGGAGAAGAACCTGGAAACCCCCTCCCAAAAATCAATCTGCCATTGAAAACCCTATGAATAGCAGAGAAGCACTGACAATAGTGTTTCCCCTGTTGTACAGAGGGTCGCTATGAGTCGGATAGCGACTTGACGGCACCTAACAACAATCGTCTTTTTATTTCTGCCTTTAGTTGGTGCTTGATCTCTTTTGACGGGCTAGCTCTCAGCTGATATTTTTGACCTTCTGTGTTTGACCATTCAACTACTATCATCTGGGACAAGAGTCTGTATAAAGAGCCTAAGTAAAATTTTGGGTGATAAAATCAGTCTTTAGATGATTGATTACAGCTTTCTATTAGAGGAAGGGAAAAAATCAATACATTCAGATTGGTAGAATGTTAGCAATTCATTACAGAGAAAGTATTCTTTTATACTTCAAATTTGCTTTGCTTTTCATCCTTGATCTGGCTTCTAAAGGTATTTTAAATAAAGAAGTATATTTTTATTTAAGAAGTATGTTTTTATTTATTGATTCTTCTTTTGGAAATCTATTGAGTCTATGGTATCTGAAATAAGCCCAGTTATTCACCAGTACTTCTCAGCGGGTTGAATAACACCTCTAGAAACCCTAGAGAACATTCTGAAACTTCTAGGGCTTTCAATTTGTCACTATGGCTGGGAGGAATACTAGCAATTATTTGGTGGTGCCAGGGATGCTAAATGTCTGGAAATATACAATCCCACCAATGAAAAATCATTCTACCTCACTAGAGGCAGCTGACATAAGTGAAGAGAAAGTGCTAAGGTGGGTCCTTTCACCTACAGGGAACTAGTTCTTTATTTCCTTACCCTATTAGTTATAAAGCACCACTCATCCATTTGCGGGCTGGGATTTAGCTCAGTTGGTATAGCTCTGCTCTGTAGTCTCTGAGGTCCTGAGTTCGATTCCCAGAACCACAAAAGTGGGAGAAGGATGTGGCAATCCACTTCCAAGGCAATCCTGAGACAGCCATTGAAAACCCTCTGAGGGTCTCTACAAGTCATATACGACTCGATGGCACCTAACAACAACAACATCCATTTGCAAATGGTACCTTGGTAGCTGGAGTAAAACAAATGATTTGTTGTCAAAAGTATTTAATTCTTCCTTTTCATGACAATTAGAAGAAAACTGTATAAGTTCATGTGCAATAATGGCTCCAGTCAGGGGGTAGGTGAAGTGTACCCTTTCTAATACTGTGAATCTGGGACCAAGATAGAGAATTTACATTGCAGTCTACCTGAAGTTGTTTCTGTAATCTCTCTCTGATGTATAATGTATCAGGATGGAGAGCTATATGCAAAGGGTCCTCAGGAAAGTTTTGGAGCAGGACTCTCCTTACTCTCTGGGATACCATATTTCTGGAAAACAAGAAATGACTAGCATCTTATTTTAAATACAGGCTATCTCAGGTGAGTGAACAGTTAAGTTTCTTGACACGGGTTTGCAAGGATAAAAAGCTTATTTTTCTGCCTGTCCCTCATATCAAATGATGTTCTACAAAAAATCAGTTTGCAACATAAGGTCTGCTTATCATACAATCTTGTATGTATTGGCAGCAATTTAATAACTTTATATTTAATCTCTTCTGCTAACATTCTTCCTTTCTCTCTTCCAAAATGGGCCTGGAACTTTGTGTAACAGATAATGGCTTGTCAGTTTTGATTTCCACTTAATCTGGAGGAAAAAGCTTTCTGATAATGTCTGAAAGACCAGTAGATATAACTTTAGTCAACACTTTATCACTGAAACTCATTTTAAGCTAAGGTCTATCCATTTTATAAACTTTTAAAAAACAGCATTTCCTTAACCTCCACAGTGCCAAGTATTTCTCTATTGATACTCTGTTAACCTTAGAACCTCTGTTTTTCTTGTCATGCTAAATAATTATTTAGTAGGACTTGTAGTTTCACATATAAATCATCTGCCTTTATTTCTGATGAATTTTTATTCTCCATAAACTACCTCTTGGCTTGAGTTACACAAACAGACTAATAAAACAATGTCAATTCTCTGCATAATTGACAATGCCTCATTTATAGATGAGCTCACTTAATATTAGACCTAAGTTTTATCTAATTGACATGTGAAAAATGAATGAAAGTCTATATTATTCTCAAGGCCAGTGTATTATTGCCATGCAGAAAAATAGAATGGATGATCTGCGATGAAGAGATAGATAAAATATTTTGACTCTTACAGATATCACTTTGCCCATGTGGCTTGAAGTGGTATCATAAGAGGTGTGAATATTGGCTTGAACTATTTGGGAACCTCAATAGAAGGTGTTAGTGAGAAAAGAGGACTGGGAAGAGAACTATCCACAAAGGATAGCCCTGAAAGCGAGGCTAGTCTATCTAGTGCTTTGGTCAAAAGGATGCAGGAACTTACACTGGTTGAGGAATTCATTGCTTGTGAAAGGACAATGCTACAAAGCAGGACATAGTGAAGAAGATCTAAAAATTGATCTGTGTAAGGAGATTACTTACTTCTTCCCATCTGGGGAAGGGGTGGTCTGGAGAGTAGGATCTTTTTGAAGGGCAAAATGGTTAAGATGGTCTGACTAGGATATAGAGGATCTCCATTCATTGTGGGTTAAGTCCTGGGACTGGGAGGTCAGAGCTAGAGTGCTAGGTATAGAGTTAAAGTGGAAGCCTTGCTTTTTGATCCAGATCAACATGGTTTGAGGGAAAGAACATTGTGCCAAATTCAGGGCTTTGTAAATAGGAAACTGTCCCATGGATGGTGGTAAAAAAAAAACAAGGTTCTAAGCCCCACCTGCCTGCAGCTGTAGCCCTGTGGCATCCGATCCCATCAGATCTCGGAAGCTAAGCAGGGTCAGGCCTGGTTAGTACCTGGATGGGAGACTGCCTGGGAACATCAGAAGCTGTAGGCTTGGGAGAAGGACCTGGCAACCCCCTCCCAAAAATCAGTCTGCCATTGAAAACCCTATGAACAGCAGAGAAGCACTGACCATAGTGTTTCGCCTGTTGTATGTAGGGTCGCTGTGAGTCGGATACTGACTTGACAGCACCTAACAACAACAACAACAACAACAAGCCTCACCTACTAGATCTCAAAGTTTGTGAAGTATTTTTATTTATTTATTCTTTCTGATTTAAAAAGGTAATACAAAGCTTTCCTAGGCAACTTAGAAAATAAGATGGTATGATGAGAAATCACAATCATCCATTCACCAAGGAATTGCTGCTTTTAACAGCCTAGACTGCCTATTTGTCTATTCATTCACATACCTATAATGTTTGGGATTAGACAGAACCTTATAAACTATTTTAAGGTGGCAATTTCTCTGTGTCATTTTATATTCTTATAAAGCAGATTTAAAATAATTGGTATGACTTCAGTATAGAACCACAAATTGATTTGTCTTTAATGTTGCACATTTATTTATAATGGTGAAACCCAAATAAATGACAATAAACAATTTTAAGTATCCCCAGCACCCAGAACAATGCCTAGCACAAACTAGACACTCAACGAGCATTAACTATGTTGTATATTCCAATGCATGAACATGTTGTCTCCCCATTTATTTATGTTTTCTTCAATTTCTTTTATCAGCATTTTGTGATTTTTCAGTAATGGAGCCTTTGGTTTGTTAATCATGTACTCAGTTTTTTTTAATTTTAGGAATAATTGTGAATAATATGTTTTAAATTTCAATTTTCACATGTTCATTGTTAATGTAGAAATATGATTGATTTTTTTGTTGGTTTTGTGTCTTATGACTTGGCTGAACTTATTTAAGTATTTTTGTAGATTCCTTTGGATTATAGATAGTCATATCTACAAATAGTGTTTTATTTCTTCTTTTTCAATCTATCTACCTTCTGCAGTATCTTAAAATCTACACTAGCTTACTATGTTTTAACATTGATTATTTTTGAAGATATTAGTATGATTGTCTTTAGAACATACTAGAGTTTGGATTTTTTTAATTGTTTCTTTGTGGTGCCATTTAGCTAATTTGTCTAATTCTGCATTTCTTGTAAAGTAGTTATTAAGTCTAGATGTGTGAGTAAACATAAGTTAAATATTTTGGGCAACAGTAATTTTTTCCATGGTGCTGTGTATTTCATGTTGCACGACACTAAGAAACTTGAAACATCATGTTGTCTCATTATGAGTGATGCCAAGTTTGATGACTTGGTTAAAGTGTGCACTACCATAGCTCTCCTTTGTAAAGCTGCATTATTATTTTAGTGAGTTGCGACACAGTCCTTTGGAACCACGAGTATAGCCTATTTCTCCCATGATCCTTTCCATAATGGTTTAACATTCATTGATGATCTTTGAATCAATCATTTTATTAGTAATTTAGTGATTTTTTAATTCTTTAACTCTTCCTTCATGAACTGGTATTCTTCTGTAGTAGTTTCTTTATCAATTAGAATTGAATTCAATTTTTTCCTGAAAAAAAAAAAAAACCTGTATAAGTGCTTAACTTTCTTTTTGTTACGAGTTTTTCAGGAGTATGATGTAATCATCATTTCTATTTCTCCCTCCCTTCCTCCTTCCTTTCTCTTTCTCTTTCTCTCCCATACTTTCATTTCCGGCATCATCTAAAATCTTATTTTTTTTTTATTTTTGACATTTTTCTGATACTCACATCTCCCTAAGGATTTAGGAGCATGATAGGCACAAAAAATGATTAGCTAATTGAGATTGGCTGTGACCCTTGATCCCTTGGAGAAAAGGAATGACCTCTTAAACTGCAAGGCTATGTGCCAATTTAAGACATAGCTCACTTGGATGAATGAGTAAAAATGTATAAGCTTAGTGTAGGTCATCAACTGGAGGATGGAGAAAACAAAATATATTTACCTGGTATTTGATTCTCTTTTGTTTCATTTCCCAAGAACTTTCTTTGAGCCAATAAACATTTATTGAGGTCCAAATATATACATCTAGATAGGCTCTAAATGTATGAAAAACAAAGTACACTGTCTGTGTTCAGTTGGCTCACAGTCCATGGGAGAGAAAGGTAACCTGTAGGTAGCCACAGGTGTGATAGGAAGCTTTGGGACCACAGAAGTGGGACTTCTAGTCCAGACTCTGTGTGTAGAGTATGGTGTGTGGGGGTATGAATATGTACAAATATGTGTCAGAAAAGATTACTAAAGAATTTATGCCCTGTCCATGGAGGTTGTAAGGGTTTTAGGGAGCTAGTATGAGGCAGACCTGTAGCTATACCACTCTATTGTCTGATCTTGTCAAATCTTGGAAGCTAAGCAGTGTCAAGCCTGGTTAGTCCTTGGATGGGAGACAGTCTGGGAACTCCAGGTGCTGTAGTCTTGGAAGAAGGACCTGGCAGTACACGCCCAAAACAATCAGTGATCAAAAACCCTATGAATATCAGAGAAGCACTGACAATAGTGCCGGGCATGGCACAATGTTGAGAGGTGTTTCATTCTGTCTTTAAGAGGCATGTTCTGAGGAAGAGCCACATTCACTGGATGAGTCTTTTCATTTCCTCAAAGTGTTGTACAAAGGGCCTTCTTCTTTTTTATGGTTTTCTTCCTTTACATCAGAGAGTAGGTCTTCATATTTCATCATCTTTGTCCCCAGTAAAGACAGATAACATCAATATCACCCCTGCAGAGATACTTAGTTTATGATTCCCTAAAATGCACCCAATGCTGCATGTCTACTACAGCCTGGCCTCTGGCTGCTAAGGTACTTTGCTTTACACAACAGGTTAGATTGTGTTGCTCAGTTCATCACAACTTGCCTCATTTCACCCCATTTCAGCTCAACACTCACAGGCTGGTGATAAATCCTGCTGTGGGCTGACATCACGTTTCCTAGTAAATGGTTACTGCTGGAAGCTCTTTAAGACCACCCATCAGTGAACGCGTGGTTCCCAAGCCCTTTCTGTTTCTCTCTTTGAATGCACACAGGCACACTGTGCTCCACCTTCCCTAATGTCTCTCTTGCAGAGATTCTCAAAAGGAGGTGAGGAGGAGACATGGAGTGTGAAGGGAGGCCTGTGGAGCTTAGACTGGTTTGCAGATGCTGAATAAACAAGCTTCTCTCCTCCTGCCTTGACCGATACACACACACTGGGAATCTGTGCACTAAATCACTCAACTTCCTTCACACAGAGGTGGCTCCAACTGGACGAGTGTAAACAGTTTTTACACTTAAAATGGAAATGCTTACTTCAGTCAGATTGAACAGTGTTTCTCCAATACTTACTAGGAGCAGGGCACTTCCAGGTGACAATGTCTAAGTAGATATTTTGTCTTCCCTAAGGAAACTTCTGGTTTGGAGAGGAACAGATATATTCATAGTCATACATATGGCAAAAACTTTTAAACAATCTAGTTAATTTTGTTGTTGTTGTTAGGTGCTGTTGAGTTGGGTCTGACTCATAGTGACCATAAATACAACAGAATGAAATGGTACCTAACACCTCCATGCACACAATCTTTTTATGTGCGGACCTGTTGTTTCAGACACTGTGTTTCTTCTCGTTTTGAGGCACACCACATCAGCAAATGGAGGTCCCAGGGGCTTTACTCCATTTCCATCAGTAAGGTTGACTCTAAGGAGGCAGCTCTTCCCCAATCAGCTCTTGAATGCCTTCCCGCCTTGGGGGCTCATTTTCTGGCACTATATTTGACAGTGCTTCTTTGCTATTCCTGGGGGTTTCAATAGCTAATTGTTTTGAGAGTGGGCTGCGGGGTCCTTCTGCCTAGTATGTCTTAGCCTGGAAGTTCAGCTGAAACTTGTCCACCAAGGTGGCCCTGCTGATATCTGCAATACGGGTGGCATGGCTTTCAGCATCACAGCAACACGCAAGCCCTCACAGCATGACAAGTTGACAGATATGTGGGGGAGTTAATTTTGAGGGTGGAGAATTACTGTGTTTTTTCTAGGCAAGTCCTTAGCGTACAGGAGATGGAACACTAACACTCGAAAAGGGAGAGTGAGCTCCAATGGGGGCTGAATTATTAAGGCCTAGACCAGGAAGCCTGCAGCTATAGCCCTGTGGCATCCAATTCTGTCAGTTCTCGGAAGCTAAGCAGGGCCAGGCCTGGTTAGTACTTGGATGGGAGGCCACATGGGAACACCATGTGTTGTAGGCTAGGGAGATGGACCCAGCAACCCACTCCCCAAAATCAATCCGCCATTGAAAACCCTATGAACAGCAGAGAAGCACTGACAATAGTGTTTCCCCTGTTGTAGGCAGGGTTGCTATGAGTCGGATACCTACTCGACAGCACCTAACAACAACAACAGACCAGGAAAGACAAGATATTGCTGAAGGGTCCTGAGGTCACAGGGGCTGGAACCAGGTGAGCAGGTAGGATTTTGTGACACAAAAGGTAGGATCAGTGTATGAAAAAGTCCCTTGGAAGGTGGTTGGAGGTCATTAGGAAAAAGCAGTTCAGGAATCTGATGGTCAGAACTCTGTTTATTGTTGGATGCCATCGAGTTAGGTCCAACTCATAGTGACCCTTGTAGGGTTTTTTTTTTAATCATTTATTTATTTATTTATTTATTTATTATTAGAAATTTTAAATGTACATCATAATGTGATTCATTTTGACATGCTTTTCATTGTGACATTTTCATATATGCATTTTGATAAACATTATTCATATAGGTTACCCCTTACCCTCCCCTATGCTTCCCCCTCTCCCACCCTTCCCATCTAAGTTTCCCATCTAAGTCTTCTCTATCTTCTATTTAGTAGTATTTTTCTATATGTCCTTGGCCTTATAGGGTTTTCAATGGCAGATTGTTTCAGGACTGCCTTGGGAGTGGATGGCTGCCTCTTTTTCCCATTTTTGCAGTGTTGGAGATCGAACCCAGGGCCTCTGAGAGCACAGAACAGCACTCTACCAATTGAGCTAAACCCTAGCCCCTGGTCAGAGCTCTGTTGTTGTTGTTAGGTGCCATCAAGTGGTATCTGACTGGTAGCGACCCTCAGAGGGTTTTCAATGGCTATTTTGGGATTGCTTTGCCACATCCTTCTCCCACTTTTGTGCTGCTGAGAATCAAACTTGGGACCTCAGAGACTGCAAAACAGTGCTCTACCAACTAAGCTAACTCCCAGCCCAATGGTCAGAGCTCTAGTAGAAGTAAATGCTGACGTGGGCAGGACGCATTAACGTGCAATCCACGTTCTGAGAAAGCTGGGAGCTTCCTACTTGCTTCCATTTTCCCACAAGCTCAGGGCTTGCAAAATAGTGGTGTGACTGCTAAGGACCAGGAAGGGGAAATGAGGAAGCAGGAACTAAGCCATGCACTTTGCTGAGCAGCACAGAGAGCAGGGCAACACACAGACAAGTGCTGAGCTCAGGAGTAGCCCAAGAAAAATGATCTTTGGGGGCCATATTATTCTGTCAGGAGAGGGAACAAATCTGCCTGTCACAGCCTGCTGTTATGAATCTGTGTAAAAGTCTTAGAAGAGAGAGTCAGTGTCATCACACCTCAATACAATTTCTTCAAAGTATTGGCTGGAGTTTTACCACAAATTATGCCGTTCTTAGATTTATAGGCTTTAAAGAACGGAGGTAACGGATATTGAGCGCTGGGAAAGAAGCTTGTCTTGATGAAGATGTGCTGAAGTGGAATGTTTTTTCCCCCCAAAGCTGAGCAAGCCTTTCTCTTCCTCTGAATTATAGAAGAGTTAATAATTCATTTGTTTTGTCTTTCATTTCCTATTTTTATGATGCTTGCATAGTCCTGGTGAGGGACATGCATGATGCATAATCCATAGCCCTGGCCCCTTCGGCTTGTTGGAGAAGCAAATTTCCCCAATCGGACGAGCCTTAGGGAGCTGTGGAGTGACCAGGGGAAAGTGAGCTCTTCTTCCCACTGAGCCCAAGCAAATGCGTGTCCAGGAAAGGGGGGATGCTGGTCTAGCTAAAGTTACCAAAGTGTTTTCAAGAGGAAAGTGTAAGTGGCATGCACAGATAATTATTGGCATGTCATGAAACCCTTTTCACTCATGGTGGCCAATAGAATTGTTTCTTCAATGCTCATTCCTGGTTATGGAGCAAAGCCATTCTAAGACTGGTTTCAGCCAGTAGATACATTGGATGATTTTCCAAAGTGGTCAAAACATTGTAGTACCTGCTTTGCTTTGTTTTAATTTTATTTTTATGTTTGTGGTGTTGGGGGTCTGAACCCAGATCCTCACACATGCTTTGCAAGTGCTCTGTCACTGAACTGCACCCCCAGCCCCCTTTTCAGTTTTTATCTTGAGCCAAGGTCTCGTTAAGTTACATAGACTGCCTTTGACCTTGAACTTGAGATCCTTCTGCCTCTGCCTCCTGAGTGCTTGGGATTACAGGCATGCACCACTATGTCTGGCCAAGCCCTTGCTTTATTTGATGATAAATAATGCTATTTTAAAGAAATTACTGTATCCAGGCTACTTCTGTACTGTAAATATCAGAAGAGTCATTTTTGGTTTTGGTGTTCATAGAAGGACAGAGGGGTGACATTTACCTAGTCCCTGTTACATCTTGATTTTAAAATGTACCTCAAGGTCATGTGATTACATGCTTCATCCCTAGCTGGTGGCACTGTTTGTGGAAGCTGTGGAACTTTGGCAGGCAAGACCCAGCTTTGTGGAAAGGTCACTGGGGGCAGACCTGTAGAGGTTTTACCCAGACCGCAGGTTCCGGTTTTGGTTCCAGTAAGCTCTCTGCTTCCTCGTGCTATGACCTGAGGTCCTTGGATGCAGGCCCTACCTCCTGCCATGTTGCCATGCTTACTTTGCTTCTATGCACTGAGATCCTCTAAACTGTGAACCCAGTAAATCTTTCCTCCCCTAACTTTGTTTCTGTCATGTAGTTTGCCACAGCAATGCACAAGCTAATAGACTCCCCCTTTGTGGGATGTCTTTGTTTGGTTATAAATATCCGAACTCTGGTCAAACCATTTGAAACATCTGGGGTACAATAACTCACTGATGCTATACTTCCATAACCACATCCTCTTCTACCCCTAAGTAAATAAATAAGTAAATAAACAAGAATATAAAAGGAAAGGAAGAAAAAAAATCCTTATACCAATGATTTTATCCTTGGAAGGAATTGTTTTTCCCCACCTCCAAATTAACAGAGCTTTATTATTTAAAATTGTATTCCAATCAAATTGAAGTACTGGCTAGTTCACAGGTAAAACTTACCTGTAAAGCCACTTTACAGGGCTCATACTTTATGAGAAATGCGAGAGCATCAGGACCAAAGTAAGGGAGTTGGGGTGTTACCATGCAAGGAGCTCAATTGTATACTTTATTGGGAAACAAGTATCAGGACATAAAATGGAGAATGAAGTGGATAAGCTGTTAATAGCTTGATGGGCCAGTATATTTCACTGATGTTTCTGAATCTAGCACTAGAGAAGAAAGAAGTGCTTGGGGACAAATGAAAGAGAGAAAGAGAGAGAGAGAGAGAGAGAGAGAGAGAGAGAGAGGCAGACAGGGAGAGAGAGTGCCCAGGGGCTCTGTCTTTAATTAGGTGGTCCACAGGATGGTAATATGGATCTATGAGCTATTTTTGATTATTTGAAAATCTAAGAAAAATTGTACATTTATTTATAATACTATTGCGCAGCCTAAAATGTCAAATTTCTTTGCCTTGGACTGGGGCTATATAATTTCATTGTTATAATCAATTTATATCAATCTTTTCAGAGTTCTGACTGTTGGCAGCAG
The DNA here is from genome assembly GCA_007922755.1 of Pedetes capensis. NCBI lineage: Eukaryota > Metazoa > Chordata > Mammalia > Rodentia > Pedetidae > Pedetes > Pedetes capensis. Next base: position 24,016 of record VMDO01003601.1, read on the forward strand.
TATCTGTTAAATTAAGGAAAAAGGAAAATGAATTCATTCAAATCACAAAGTCTATGGGAGGAAATGATAGGAAAACTTTAGTGGTGAAGTAGTTGATAATTACTCTCCTGGAGTATAAATACCCTGTCTAACGGGTTTGAGCCTGCAGCAGTAGCCCTGTGGCACCCAATCCTGTCAGATCTTGTAAGATAAGCAGGGTCGGCCTGGTTAGTACTTGGATGGGAGACTGCCTGGGAACACCAGGTGCTGTAGGCTTGGGAGATGGACCCAGCAACTCACTCCCCCAAACCAATCTGCCATTGAAAACCGTATGAACAGCAGAGAAGCACTGACAATAGTATTTTGCCTGTTGTATGTGGGGTCGCTATGAGTTGGATAGGGACTCCATGGCACCTAACAACAAGTGGGTTTGATATGTTTCTGTTTGTACCTTGGAGCCTTGGAAATGCTCAATGATTATATAATGTAAGCTTTACTCTAGTTACATGACAAATATATCTTAGGCTTTCTGAATAGAGACATATCTGATTTAAACCAATGCAAGGAAGGTTAGCTCAGGAGTGAGCCTAAGGTAAGTGACATTGGCCATCCCTTATTCAAACTTCATTTACAAAGGAAATTCTTTTTATAAGTTTCAGAGGTTTACTTCTTACCAATGGGCATACAAGATGAATGGCACATGCTCTTGCCTTTAAGGAATGCTTGGGCTGGGAAACAGAGCCTCATAAGCCCTAGTTGCCTCTGGGTTTGCTTCCTGCTTGGAGGGTGTGATACCATTTGGAGAATTGTCCCTCTGCTTTCTCATCTATGACAAAATCCAGGATAAGAAAATACAACAAAATTTCAAGGGAGAGCCTTATGGCCTGTCAAACCATAAGTTTTTATTGTATATTTGTGTATCAAAGACATAAAGATGTAAGTGCTTAGAAGAATCCATCCAGCATATTCATTTCACACTAAAGTAAAATCAGTCTTTTTGTGTTGTTATTGTTGTTAGGTGGCATCCAGTTGGGTCTGATTCATAGTGACCCTATGTGTAATAGAATGAAACATTCCCTGACACTATGCCATGCTCAACACTATGGCACTGCTTCTCTGCTAGTCGTAAGGTTTTTGATGGTGATTTTTCCAGGAATATTTCAGGAATGGGTTGCCAGGTCCTTCTGCCTAGCCTACAGCATCCGGTATTCCCAGGTGGTCTCCTATCCAAGGACTGATCAGGTCCAACCTCCTTAGCTTCCAAGAGCTGATGAGATCAGATGCCAGGGTGATATGGCAGCAGGCCAAAAATCAGTTTGGTGATTAAAAATTAGAGATGATTGAAGTTCAGTTCTTTCTGAGTCTGGTTGCAGAGACAGTAAGTGAAGTATTTATTGGAAACTCCAAAGATCTTAAGAAGGGAACGAAAAGAATAAAGCCAGAAAAGCCTTGATGGCCCCAATATCTGTCCAGAGAGGGCACTGTGTGAGTTTCTTTCATTGTTTAAGGACAGGGGCTTGTGATAAGGTGGATTCCATCATGGTAGGTGTGGATGGAAAGACTAAGCCCTCCAAAAACTTTGCTTCAAGGTTTTTGTGTTTCTTAGTGAGAAGTCAAAGAACCAACAACTTTCCCCAAAGTGATCCTGAAATCACTTTGACTTCCAATCAGGAAAGCATTTTGGATGTATCACAGTGGGCCTATTGCCTCTGCAGACTGTCTTGCTACTGGGAAAGTCCTTTGAGTGACAAAGACATAGGTCACTAATTGCAGGGTCTGCAGTTGAAGAGCCTGGTTCCAGGAGTGATTTTTAACTTCATTTTCTTTAAAAGGGCCAAGTTATTTGTTTCAAATCCATCACTGTTTGAATATTGCAGAAGAATCCTTAAGAATTGTTATGAGGTGTTTTCTTTGCTAAGGACAGTTCTATCATTCTTAGATAAGGGAAATTCGTCACTTCTGAGATAATTCTGACATCCCTTAACTGCATTTCGGAGATGTGGGAAGGTGTGATTTACTGTATCTGAAAGGGTATGTTAGACACAGTGCCATTCCATTACAAGGAAAGAAAAACACCCTGTAAATTAAGATTTAAGCAAAAGATAGCAGTCAAAGAAAGTTTTTTTGGGGGAAGAAAGTGATCTCATGAGAACTATGTGAGCTAGAAACAGAGGACAGGATATAAGAAAACAACTTTTTTTTTTTTTTACCTTTGAATCCCCAGGTGAAAGAGAAAAGAAGCAGATTTCAGACTTTATAAAAACTCCACTCTTTGTTGTTCTACCACCTCCTCCCCAAAACCAGGCTAGATTTTGAAAGAAACTTTAATTAAGCTTGTTCTGAAAAGCATCAGAGCCTCTTTCTTCCATTTTCCTTTACTGAGCCTTTGGGTAACGCAGTTATTGAGCACTGTATATTCCGTGTGTTGTATAACCATACCTGGGAGGTGTTTTATTCATCTTCTGAAGGCTGTTCAACTGTGCCCCATGGATTCTGAGCTCTGTGACAATGCTAATTTCCTTTCCCCACACTCAGGATTGACCAGTAGCAGTCTGATTTTCAGTTCCAAAGGGAGTAACTGTTAACCACTAGTTAACCATTTCTAGCTTCTATTCTTTTATTTTTTATTCAACTCAGTGTTTATTCTTAAGGAAGAGTAAAATCTATGGGGCCATTATGAGGATCCTAGATCTAAAACTTGGGAAAAGGACCCAGCAACCCCACCCAAAAATCAATCTGCCCTTGAAAGCCCTATGAATAGCAGAGAAACATTAACAATACTGTTTCACCTGTTGTATGTAGGGTCGCTATGAGTTGGATACCAACTTGATGGCTTCTAGCAACAACAACAACATGTCTAAAGAATTTAATTGCACCTATAATGCTTTCAGGGCTGGGATTTAGCTCAGTTGGTAAAGTGCTGCGCTGCAGTCTCTGAGGTCCCAAGTTCAATTCCCAGCACTGCAAAAATGGGAGAAGGACCTGACAATCCACCCCCAAGGCAATCCCGAAACAGCCAGCCATTGAAAACCCTATGAGGGTCGCTGAATTGGACTCCTCTAGACAGCACCTAACAACAACAACAACAACATAATGCTTTCAGCATTGTTTGAGGGCCTTATGGTGTTGTCATTATTAGTGTGTGAGTAATTTAAGGACAAAAATTTGAAAGGCATTTCTAAACATTTTCTCTTTCTGCAACATGGATTTAACAGCTAATTACTCAAAATCCAAGCTTCCCATAGAGTACAACCTCAGGGTTAAATAATTATTTTCCTACACTGGGATGGGGATGAAGAAGAATTCAATAAGTTAAATGGTGAAGTTGGTTTTCCGAGGTAATAAGATTAACTTTCATCATTATTACCTCTCATGTGAAAAGATGTAGCAAAAGAGAAGATTCAAGAAAAATGAAGATAATAATGAGCTAGAAAATGATGCTATAGAAAAAACAGGACTAATGGAGATGGTTTACTTTTGGAAGAGATGGAAAAGGGTAATTTCCATCTCCCAAGAGTTTTAGTCACGTAAAACTGAATGAGTTTATGTCAGCAAAGGTCACATTAGGATGAAAAAGGGCATATGCTGAGGTGGGAGTGATTACAGTTGGATTGAGGAAAGATCTTCAGGACTGTAGAGGGATCAGATAAAGAAATGCAATGTTCAGAGAGGGTCTTTATTTTCTTTTCCTAGTGACCTTAAAGAAGTGTTTTGAAGCAACATCAAAACTTGTCTCCCTGGTCATAAGGAAAAATGGAAGTTTTTTTGTCTCTGTGTGTCATAATTGTCACCAATTCTAATTTTCAGTTTATAAACCAGACAACTATAATCTAGATAGGTTACTGTCTTGGCCAATGAATGGTCCAGGGAGATAAGATACAGTAAACCTGACGGTGTTGTTGTTGGATGTCATCGAGTCAGATCTAACTCATAGTGACCCTATACACAACAGATCAAAACACTACCCAAAGCTGTGCCATGCACTTGATCTTTTTATGTTTGAGCCCAACGTTGAATCCACTGTTTCTCCTCATTTTGAGTCATGCCACATCAACAAATGGAGTTCCTAAGGGCTTTATACTCTATTCCCATCATTAGAGTCAACTCTACTTTGAGGAGGCAACTCTTCTGCAGTTGGTTCTTGAATGCCTTCTACCTTGGGAGGCTCATTTTCCAGCACTATATTTGACAGTGCTTCCCTCTTATTCATAGGGTTTTCGATGGCTAATTGTTTTGGGGAGTGGGATGCCAGGTCCTTCTTCTTGGTCTGTCTTAGTCTGGAAGCTCAGCTGAAACCTGTCCACCTTGGGTAGCTCTGCTGGTATCTGAGATAGTGGTGGTATAGCTTTCAGTATCACAGCAACACACAAATCCCCGCAGCACGACAAGATGACAGACACATGTCATAGTGCATCCCCCCCAAATTCAGTTGCATAAAATGCATAGCCTTATTATTGTAGGGATAATGAAAAATAATATTTTCAATCAGCCTACTAGCTCCTCTATGGAGAACAGGGAAAATCCCCACTCTTTAAAGACAAGTGTCATTTGGTTAGATGTAAACTTGACTTTTAAAAAAGATACTAAGTGTGCATTTCTTTGTCTTTTTTCCCCTCTCCAATAGAAGAAAACATTAGCCTACCTCTTTTGAGAACAGTGGCGCATCACATTGTATTCCAATTAGCATCATCATGGGGCGTGTTATTCTAGAGTTTTACTTAATTTAGTGCTCTTCAGTGAAAGCTCTTCAAAATGTGGAAAAAGACAAATGCATACCCTTTGAGGCTAGGGTGGATAGACCACAGTGGCCCTCTGCAAGTATAAAGTTACCAAGAAGATTGGTGCTTTATCTTAAAAGTTACTGAACTTTATTCAACAAGATATCCCAGCTTGTTTAAATATAATTAGTTAGTACTAAATAAGATCAATCTTCCAGGCACAATAAAAATATGAATTGATTTTATTTAGCCTGTTGCTTTATGAACACACTGGCATTAGAGTGCTCTAGAGAAATAGAAGCAATAGGATGCATATATGTGTACACATACTGCATATTCTCAAATCCAATCCTCATCCTTTCAACAGTTTTTGTTGTTGTTGTTGTTGTTAGGTGCCTTCGAGTCGGTATCCGACTCATAGCTACCCTCATAGGGTTTTCCATGGCGACTGTTTTCGGGATTGCCTTAGGAGTGCATTGCCAGGCCCTTTTCCCATTTTTGTGGTGCTGGGAATTGAACTCGGGACCTCAGAGACTGCAGCGCAGTGCTCTGTCAACTGAGGTAAATCCCAGCCCAGTTTTTGTTTAGGGGGCTAAAAAAGCAGATGCAGATTAGAATTGTGCCAGATTAGATTCTCAATGGAGAGCTGATTTTTGGGAAAATTATAGAATAGATATATGTGTTATAAAAGCAATATGCCATATTTATTATATTATTATTATTATTATTATTATTACCACCTATTATTCATCACACTCATCATTACCACTTGTAACTGAAATGATATCAGTGCTCTCCATCACTTCATTATCATATTTATTCCTTTACCCTGTGGACAAGAAGTAGTTGAAAGGAAGGAGTGGATTAGAATTGGAAACTCACTTTTTTCCATTTAAGGAATCTCCAAATCAGAGTGTGAATTAGATTCAAGAATATGTGATATATACATATGTATATATATATATATATATACACACACACACATATTTTATTATACTATATAATTCATGTTATATATTTGTTATGGGAATTTGGAATCAGCAATTGGTAATTTGTTCATGTGATTATGGAGGCCAAGAAGTCCCACCATTTGCTTCCTCCAAGCTAGTAAATCAGGAAAGCCTGTGGTATAATTCTATCCAAGTCCAAAGGCCTAAGAGCCACGGGAGATGAAGGTCTAAGTCTCAGACTGAGAAAAACCAAAGCCTGAAAACTAGAGAGCTGCTGTAACTCCTGAAGGCCGCAGGGCCTAGAACCAAGAGCTTTGGTGTCTGAAGGCAGGAGGTGATGGATGTCCTATCTCAAGAAGAGAGTGAATATGCCCTTCCCCTGCCTTTTGGCTTTATCCAGGTCCTCAATGGATTGAATGATGCCCACCCACATTGATGAGGATGGATCTTCCTTACTAAGTCTACTGATTCACATGCTCATTTCTTCTGGAAATACTTTCACAGATGCACAGAGAAATAATGTTTTACCAGCAATCTAGGTATCCCTAATCTAGTCAAGTTCACACATAAAATAAATGGTCACAGCTGTATATTGGTTACCAGTACCACAGATTAAGATTAATGGAACAAGGGTTGCATTACTCAACTAGCAAATTTTTAAAAGACTGAGTCTAATGAAGGCCAGAAAGAGACTGCCTATCGTATACCTATTCTGGTTCCCTCTGGTCCTTTTTAATGGTAATGGTAAAATTTTCTGTTTCTCAATTTTTATTTCTCCTCTTCCTCCTCCTGTTCCTCCCCCTGCTCCTCCTCCTTTTAAGACAGGGTCTCAGTGTGCAGCCTAGGCTGGCCTCAAACTCACAGTCTTTCTGCCTCAGCCTCCCAAGTGCTGAGATTACAGGTGTGTGCCACCATACCCAGGTTTATTTCTTCTTTTACAAACAATTCATTTAATTCTGTTCACCCTAGAAAATTGTCAGCTGTCCATCTACAATATTAGCACTACTTCCCTAAAGGCTGTCTTTATTCTAAAGTGGAACTCCATTTTCAGGTAAAAATGTTATCACATTGCTGAATCACATTCAGCAGAATCACATTGCTGAAGACAGATAATCAGGATGAAATGAAGAAGTCCTACACCATCAGCATCTTCACCTCCCTTCTCTGTGACAGGTCATTCCTTACTTCCTTAAATACCTGGGACTCTGATAATCATAGCTTGTGAGTAATTTCCGTAAGGTTCAAGTTAGTTATTGAAAACATATGATTCATTTTATCTTTTGTATATATACATAGAGGCAAAATGCAACCTTTCCAACCTTTCAAAAATTGGGAAAACATTATCTTTAGATATTCAAAGTTGTTTTAAAATCATTATAATCATATAATTTTGCATAAATAATGAATAAAATGGTAATTAGTAGGTGTCTTACTATTTTTTATGTAATTATTTTAAAGCATGGTGTTATATTTCTCAAAGCATAGTAAATGGACAAGTGGATCAGTGTTCTGTACCTTGGCAGGAGGAATATGGCAATTAGACAATGAGGTCTTATTAGGGTATTACTACCCTCCTTGAAACAGCTCATCCTAATTTTGGTCAAAATTATTCAGGAAATACAATGAACTTTGAGAGCTGGCTTCTGAATGTGGATCTGTGATGCTTTTGAAACGCAACTCAAAAGCTGCTTGGTAGTGTTTTTTAAATATTTACTTAAAATTTTTTCTGTTTAGGACATTTCTGCTTATGCTTTCTGCTTTTTGCTTGTTTATTATTTTGATTATCTTCTGATCAGTAAAGTGACTTACAAGTATGTGTGGCAAGAATATGCCAAGGGCTGGGGATGGAGCTCAGTGGTGATGAGCCTGCCTAGTCCTCGAGAGGCCTGCAGCTCAGTCCCAGCACCAAGAAAAATTAATTGATTTAGGGCTTCTCTCAAAATATGTCAAAGCATCTGTTCATTTTTAAAAGGAGACTCGGCCTATGAAACTTGTTCTGGGGTGGGAAAATGTACATATATATCTGTGTTAGGATGGAGTTATTGTCAAAATACATTAAATGCTTTAAAAAATATTGGAATTAAACCAGGTGCCATTGTGCATACCTGTAATCCCAACTGCTTGGGAGGTTAAGGCAGGAAGATCCCAAGTTCGAAGGTAAAGATGACTTGCATAACATAGAGGGAACTTGTCTCAAAGTAAAAAATTAGAAAGGGGCTGATGACAGGTCTCAGTGGTGGAGTGCTTACTTAGCATATGCAAGGCCCTGGGCTCAATCCCCCAGTACTGCAATTAAAAAAAATCAAAACCTAGAATTAAGCTTTCAGAATGAAGTGTCTTTGCATTGGATAGTTCTTTTCATATCTGTGGTAGGAGAAATTTCACCTGGTAAATTTGCTTTAAATTTTTTTTCTATAGTGAAAACTCATATTTAAATCACAGTCTTTAGAACTATGCAAACCATTTACTATTTTCCCTTGATTTACACACTTCATATTAAAGTGTGATATATTAATTTATGGATTCATTTCTACTGGCCCAAGGTAAAATTTTAGCCTGCACCTGTAGCCCTGTGGCATCTGATCCCGTCAGATCTCAGAAGCTAAGCAGGGTCGGGCCTGGTTAGTACCTGGATGGGAGACCACCTGGGAACACCAGAAGCTGTAGGCTTGGGAGAAGGACCTGGCAATCCCCTCCCAAAAATCAATCTGCCATTGAAAACCCTATGAACGGCAGAGAAGCACTGACAATAGTGTTTCCCCTGTTGTACAGAGGGTCGCTATGAGTCGGATACCAACTTGACGGCACCTAACAACAACAACAAGGTAAAATTTTAGGTTATTTTGGCCAGAAGTTGAGCAGACTTCTGTGTCTTCTTTGTAAGGACATAGTTAATTACTTCTTAATAAAGTAATGAGCTTTATAACATATGCAATTCCAGGCAAAATTGGTTTTCAATTAAGTCCCTTTTGTTCTGTATTGACAATTAACATTAAGTAAGAATCAGTTCCTACTTCCACTGGCTTCTCAGCCCTCTGCTGGTGAGATTTCTTTCTTTTGTTTAAAGTTTGAGCACTGACAGATCTTTTTATTCTGGGTGATATAGATCAAAACAGGTTTCTCATGGTGAAGATCTTTGGTCTTGGGTTTTGTTTTCTTACACCTGGGATCATCTTTTGCTCTTTTGAAAAATAAGAGATGCAAAGTCCATTACTTTGCTTCAGTACACTGAAAGGCAAGGTTTATCTTCTAATAGGAACATAACAAGGTAGTGAATGTGAGTAACTGATCAGGACAAGAGCAATGGTTAAGAAAATTATATAACTTTCATGTTTTCCTTCCCTTCCTCTCTGTAGCTTGGCTTCATGATGTTATCTTTGGCAATGAAATGTCGAGTCCTAGTGATACTTGTGGAACATGGTGGTATGTGACAGTTTGTCAAGCCCATTTCTTCCTAGGCTAATGGTCAAGGGTCTGGGATTGCAGGACTTTCCAAGTTCTTTTGGTGTAGTGGATATGACTGATACTATATGGTTGTAGGGCTGGGATTTAGCTTAGTTAATAGAGTACTGTTGTGCACTCTCTGAGGACCCAAGTTCAATCCCCAGCACTGCAAAAATGGGAGGACTTGGCAATCCACTTCTGAAGCAATCCCAAAACAATCAGCTGAGTTGGAGCAGGCTCCATGGCACCTGACAACAACAATAACAAATGGTTGTAAGTCTCATGGGACAAATCAAAGGGTCAGAGAAAACAGATACTAGATAACAGCCCCATGACAGATCACATCAAGACAGGGATAAACAAATTGAGTAATTTCCTTCCTTCAAGCCACTTAGAAAAAAATAGGATTTGGCTTTAGAGTGATACACAGGAGATCACAACTATGTCTGTGTCTCTATTTAGAAATCATAATTTGGACTTAAATATGGATATAAATATTATTGATATTTTAGGAGTTGCTCTCAGTAAACCATAAGAGAGGCAAGAGTTTTCTTTTTGTGATGGCACAAAGTCTGTGAAAATGCAACGTAATGAAATATACATTTAAAATCCCATTGCTTATCACTGATAATGCATTTGGTTAGTGGAAATATTTGGTTTACTGAAAGGAACAATGTAAACATATGCAATTGGCCATTCTAACAATAGGAAGGAAATCATGCTACTTGCTGTTAGGTGTCGGCGAGTCGAGTCCGACTCATAGCGACCCTCATAGGGTTTTCAATGGCTGACTGTTTCGGGATTGCCTTGGGAGTGGATTGCCAGGCCCTTTTCCTATTTTTGCGGTGCTGGGAATTGAACTTGGGTCCTCAGAGACTGCAGCACAGTGCTCTACCAACTAAGCTAAATCCCAGCCTGTCATGCTACTTAGTGTTTGAATATAAAGAATGCTCCAGCTAATATGTGGTCCATGCTGACTGAGATTATGCAACAGAAGAAATTATACTCCATTAATTTAAAGAAAAAAATCATGGAAAAGAAATTTTACAGTATGCATATAGTAGTAGTAGTTTTAAAAATAGAAATGATAAAAAGATATTTATATACCCCTGAAAAATTTATCCTTATTCTTGTGAGAAAATATGGCACAGTATATGAAAATTGTGTTATGGCAAAACTTTCTAGGATAAGGGCTCCTCAACTGGGGTTCAGGGGATAGTTTGGGGGAGACTTCTCTAAAGATATATCTCTGAAAAAAATTATTTTACATATAATTATGTTCTTTCTCTTAAAACTGAAATTAATCATTTGGTACTCTGAGATATTACCACATGGTTGGTATTATTTTCATCGTGGTGATGTATAGAAGACTTGATAAATATTAGAAGTTAAAGAAAATGGGTGCTCCATTTTGATTATGACTATTATGTTTCACATCAAGTCTAGATTTGCACCACTTGAAAGTTTTATATTGTCAAGCAAGAAAGCCCCCACACATAAAGAGATCTTGGTGGTTTCATGTATCCTGAAAAAGTTTAATTCATCTTTTAAGTTGGAGTAGAGGAAAACCATGTAAATAGGACTTTTGTCACATGTTGACTTCAATTGGAAGGCCATCTGTCCTATATTTAAACCATTTAATGACTGCCTATTGCACTCAGAAAAAATCCACATTTATGTGGTTTTCATAGGCCTACTTTTTATGTGCCTGCCGCCATACTAGTGTGGCATCTGATCCTGTCAGATCCTGGAAGCTAAGCAGGGCTGGACCTGGTTAATACTTGGATGGGAGACTACCTGGAAACACCAGGTGTTACAGGTTTGGGAGAAGGACCTGGCAACACACTCCCAAAAAACAATCAGCCACTGAAAACACTATGAATAGCCAAGAAGCACTGACAGTACTGTTTCATCTGTTTTACACAGGGTCACTATGAGTCGGACACCAACTCTACAGCACCTAACAACAACAACTATTTTTATGCATATATACATATTCTATTTTTATGATGTTTCTAGGTTAAATTATTGGTAAAGAAGATGGAGACAGCACCCCATCCAAATTGTCAGAAAATGGAAACTCAGCTCAAAATCTTTATTTTTCTTGTTCATCTGTGTGAAGAAAAATTTGTCATACAGTATAGAAAAATGTTTGCAAGATTTTGTGTATATGTGTTCTGTGTATTTTTGTGGAGACAAGACTCATACCATGCATTAGCTTTCCACAGATGGCCATGGCTCAAAAAAGTTAATTTTCAGGTTTCTGTGGTATTTGAAGGACATATGAGGTGATGGCGTCTCATTTCATATACAAGGATTACTTGAAAACCATATGGAAAGATTTGAACATAATTAGAAACAGATCAAGGCATTTTCTATGCATTAGGAATGTCCTTAAGAAAAGCTAAGTGGTTCATGTTATTATGATAAAATCAAATGTTAATCTGCAAATGACTTCTTTTTAGTATTAAGATAAATCCTTTTATCCAGAAAAAGCAGAATCCTTAAAAAAAAAAAAGTAATTGCTATTGAAGCCTTTCTGTCCCTAGAGCTATCTTGAGTGGGAGTCAATAACAGACAGTAGCTGCAAATGAAGCTTATTTTACTGTCCTGTCAGTTCAGCGTGGGAGAATCTGGTCATATTATCAATAACAACATTATTAATAGGGGGATTATGATTAAGATTGTAAACATGGCTAAGAGTGCTTCCTTTGCATATTTTCTGCTTAATTTGAAAACCTGACAAAATGGCAAAGAATGCAGGATGCAAGGGAGTACAAAGAAATAAACTCTTATCACATCAGACAAGACTTGTATCAGATTCCAACCAGAGACAAAGCTATCTGTTCACAATACATAACTGAATATGTAAGTGAGATTTGTGTTACGATTTTTTTGAAGCTTTTCTCTACTTTTTTGGGACAAAGGTTATATATATTTTTTATCTTGGAAGAGAAAGTTCAAAACTGAAGAATCTTCAAGGTCATAGGTATTTCAGGGACAAGGCATGCTTGCAGCCACCCTATACAGTGGAAAGATGTTGGATTTTGGAGTCTGAGAGATCTGGGTTTAAATGCTGGGCTTGTCACTTGTTTTTTCAATAACATTCCTTTAAAGATTTATTATCTCTTAGTCCAGTGTCACCTGCAGCCATACCACTGTGGCATCCAATCCCATCAGATCTTGGAAGCTAAGCAGGGTGGGGCCTGGTTAGTACTTGAATGGGAGACTGCCTGGGAACACCAGGTGCTGTAGGGTTGGGAGAAGGACCCGGCAACCCACTCCCAAAAAACCAATCCACCATTGAAAACCCTATGAATAGCAGGGAAGCAGTAACAATAGTGTTTCTCCTGTTGTATATAGAGTTGCTATGAGTCAGAAACCAACTTGATGGCACCTAACATCAACATTCTAGTATCAGCATCTAGATTACATGGGATTTACCTCCTGCCTTGGTTTAATCTTACATACCCAATTCTGGTGAGACTGTGAAGAATGGCCAGGGACTATTATGGTACTTAGTCCCTCAAGTGTTTAAGGATCTCTGAAAACCTGCTTTTATGGCTCCTGCACTTTTTTTTTTTTTTTTTTTTTTTTTTTTGTGGTACTGGGGGTTGAACCCATGGCCTCGCGCTTGCATGCTGTGCAATGCTGGACCACTAAGCTGTATCCCTAGCCCAGTTTTTTACTTTTTGAGACAGGGTCTCGCTAATTACACAAACTGCCTCTCAAATTTGTGATCTTCCTGCCTCCGCCTCCCGAGCTGCTGGGCGTGCACCACCGTGCCTAGCTGGTTCTTGCACTTTTCTTCATGCATTGTGTGATCTTCATGAAACTACATAACTTCTGAATCTCGGCCTCTTAGTTGTCAAGTGAGGAAGATATCTACCCTTATTCTAAGAGCTGGATAGTGTGTATTTAAAGCTGATAGCACCATCCTGGCTTCAGTTGCTAACCATTTGGTCCAGATGTGTAAAATCCAGCCTTTGGTTGAACATGCTCGGGAACAGGGAGGTCATCACTTCTTGAGAATGCCTCTGCCTGCATAGCTTAATTCTCACTGGTAGCTCTCTCATTGATCCTGATTGTCCTTTCCAACCAATACTAAACTTTAACTGCTCTTAAATGCAATGAACTTCCATTTGAGGACAGCCATCTTATTCCCTCTTCTGTAGATTTTTATAATCTCAGGCACTGAATTACTTGTTTAAAGAAATTATCTCAAGACCCTCCATCCTCTTGGACATCAACTGGAATATCAATTTACCAACTCCAATTTTTTTTTTTTTTTTGAGACAGTCTCACTCTGTGGATGAGACTGGCCTGGGACTAGTTGTGTGGCCTTGTGTAGCCCAGGCTGGCCTCAAACTCATGCCAATCCTCCTGCTTCAGCCTCTTAAATTCTGGGATTACAGGCATGTGCCACCACACCCAGCTTCAACTTTTTCGTTTCAGTCTGATATCCAAAACAGCACACCACATTCAGGAAGTGGTATGAACAAGACTGGGCCAGAATAGATTCTGTCACTGGCAAACTGAGTCACTGAGTCACTGGTTAGAAATCATTGTACCTCAAATCTTGAGACCTCATTTTTCTCATTTGTAAAATGAATCATTTGAGCTAAACAACCTAGGACTGCATCCTGCTCTGAAATGATATATTTCAGTGTTATGTATATGGATGGATATCATGTTTTTTAGATGTTGGAGTTCTCATTTAACTTTACTAACAGTAATTCCTTTTAACTGGGCATCTGATTTGTGCTCGACTCAGTGAGCTACACAAAAATTAAATAAGTTTTAAAGAGCACAGAACTATTCCTCTTCAAGGGGCTTATACCATGTTAGTGAAAACACATGAAGGAGAATTTTTTTAAAAGAAGATAGGAAAAGTGTTTTGTCCTTAGTCATTCTGCTTTTATACAGTGTACAGTTTACATCTTTACCAAAAGTGAAGGCCTGTTCAATAGCAATTCTCTATCATTAACAGAGTGAAATGTCTTATGATAATATATTTGAGGTTATTGTCCACAGAGACAGTGGAAGAATCTGACCAGCATCCCTCTCATTAACACTATATTTCAGAGCACCATCTTGCCAGGTTGGAATTAAGAATCACAGAGCACAGTCCCTATATTATTTCCTTAAGTCCATGAGTTATCCTGCCTTCTCAGATAGTGTCAACACCAGATTAAGGATAGTAGCTGCCTTTGACCTGAGTGATTAAACATATAGGCATTGTCTGTTAAGCTTCTCTTTTTCTCTGGCTGTGGAGCATGGAAAAATTTTCAACAACCTTGTACCTTAGGTGTCCCAGACCCTGCCTGACTCTGCTTGTAGCCTCTTTCCTGTGCCTGCTTGTGTTTGCCTAAATCTGTTTGGATAATCACAGGCAAGAGATGGTTGATGGGAATTTGTGTTCCAATAGCTAATGAGACTGGTAAAAATGATCACGACAACAACGGGGAAAAAAAAATCAATTGCCCTTGGGGTTTTCTTTTCAGAAAATGAAGGCCATATTTGCCTTGAAATGAAATGTATTTGAGGTGTTTCTCCTCTTTAGGGTGTCCTTCCCTACATACCCTCAGCAGGCTCTCATTAGGAGGGAAAGAACCAAAGAGAAAGCATGGACCCCAGAGCTGCCTTTTCTGAGCGGACAGGGGCTGCTCTGCTCCTGCTGTTGTTATGTATCGTTGATTCCTGTCCAACTCATAGTGACCCTTATAGGGTTTTCAATGGCTGACTGTTTCAAGATTGCCTCGGGAGTGGGTTGCCATGTCCTTCTCCCATTTTTGTGGTGCTGGGAATCGAACTCAGGACCTCAGACTGCAGAGTGGTGCTCTACCAACTGAGCTAAATCTCAGCTCCTGCAGGAGCTCTTAATTCATCCCCTACCCCAGGTCTTGCCCAACTACAGGGGCCAGAAATATCTGACTGCCTCTAAAGGGGATCAGTGTAGAGTCTTCACATTTTTGGTGACAAATGTATTCTACAGTATGTCTAGAATATTTTTCCGTGGGCTTGTTCCATCTTGAGCTCCTGTTGTTCTAATTTATCATGGGCTTTATGTTTCTGCACCTATCCATTCAAACAAGAGGGGTGTGTGTGTGTGTGTGTGTGTGTGTGTGTGTGTCTTGTGTTCATCCTTTTGTCATTTATGTAGCTGATTAAAAGCTACAGATAAATAGGCAAGTCAACACCAAGCTATGCTAATTGTAGATAAGATGGGGCAACCCTAAAGGTTCTAATTCTGCCTTTAGCTTGAAAGGCAGGGAACTTCAAAGAATGTATGTATCTCAGCAGGAAGCGAGAGAACCACAGCACTGGGAATAGTTCTTTCTCTGCAAGCAGATTTGTGAGCTTTATAGTATCTGCTGTTTGTTGGGATGGGCTTTAAAAAATCCCCCTTTCTCTTCCATCATGGTCTAGTTGAGGTTCTTGTCCTCCAAACAACATTGTCTAATGAGCAGTTGAACTTGCCCAAGGGTGCCAGTAGACATTTTACTCTTCAATGATTTAAAAAAACTTGGTTTTACATGGGTCCTGAAAGATCTGTTTGTCAATGCTGCAGATAAACACTTCCACCCTGAAGATATCCTGGTGACAGAAACTGTAAGTATGTCATCCATCCAGATAAATGTCTAAAGCCACTTGCTTATTAGTTTTGCACCTACTTTAATACCCAGCTCTGCCAATATTATCACTGCATGGTTCATATTTTTGCTAGGTATGAAGACAATGGAAATTGGATCGAAATGAGGAGCTATTAAAATGTGCGATGGAGCCAAGTCATGAGTCAAACGTTGGAAGAATTCAACTAGAAACCCATTGTTTAAAGAAAGTAATTTTTGTAATGTTTGTCTAAATGATCAGATGAGCACTGTGGAATACATTCACTTAGTCACTGATCAATGCTTCAGTTCACTTAGCACAGATGCTCAGGCCAAATGATGTCACAGGGCTCCGAGTACCTCCCTGGAACATGGAAGTCATGTGGTAGATACTAAACCTGGCTATGCAAGCCAGGATGGAGGTTTCTGGCAAATGTTTCAGGTTCTGACAAGATGTCATGTTGGAGGAGGGAAGCTCTGGTGGGGAGGAGTGGTCAGACCCAGGCAGGCAGAGTCCAAGGTCAGGGAGGATTGATGTTGGGGAGGAGGCATTGGGATGGAGGACAGAAATTGTTTCCTTCTTTTTCAGTCTGAAAGACACGGACAACCCTGTGCCCTGACACGTATTATGGTCAGAAGAAAATCAAGGCCTACATGTGGACTTTGTCCCTAGAAAGCAAGTGAGAAGGATACTGCAATGTTAGGATAGCCTCATAACTGGAAACCTAGAGGGCAAAGACTCCAGACTGTGAGATCTCTGTGTACTGGACACCCTGGAGCTTCTGCAGGAGAAGAAATCTCTTTGGGGGCTTTGCTCTCTCCTTGTGATCTTCCTGGTATCCCTTCCTCATCTTTTCTACCATTTACTTCTTTAGATGCTATACTTGATCTTATCCAAAAGGCAGAGAGGCAATCCACTTATTGCCTTAGATATCCATATTCTATCTCCTTTCTACAATATCTTCCTCTTTTTTTTTTCAGTACTGGGAGTTGACGTCAGGGACTCACACATCCTAGCTGAGTGCTTTAACAGTAAGCTGTACCGTTAGCTCTTTTTTCAATTTTTTTGTTTTTGAGACACAGTCTCGCTAAGTTGTGCAGGTTGCTTCTGGCCTCTAACTCATGATCTTCCTGTCTCAGTCTCCTGAGTCTCTGGGATTATAGGCATGTGCCAACGTGCCTGGCTGTCTTCCTCCTTATAAACAACATCACAACTCCCCTACCTCAATAAATAAAAACTCCACTGTGTCTTAGTCCACTTTGGCTGCTATGACAAAGTATTCAGATTGAGTGGCTTATAAAAAAACAGAAATTTGTTTTCTCACAGGTCTGGAGTATGTTAAATCTAAGGTGCTAGGAGACTCAGTGTCTGGTCACAGATGTTTCTCATAGATGGTGCCTTCTTGCTGCATCATACTCAATGCTAGAAAGTGTCAATGAGCTCCGTGGACCATTTTTAAAAGGACTCTAACATCACTTTATGAAGGCTCTTACCTCATGATCTAATCATTTCCCTATGACCTCATATCTTGATGCTACCACCTTAGGGATTAGGTTTCAACATGAATTTTGAGGGGATGAAACACTTGGATCATAGTCTCTTGATTATGCTTTTATTTACTATTTATTTATCAGTATCTATTGTACAAAGTAAGGGGTTTCATTATGATGTTTCCATATATGGTATGATATACTTTTGAACATATTCACCCCCTCTATTACTCTTTATTGGCTATGCTTTTCTGTTAGGCCATTTTTCTGTATTTCTCTTTCTTTTGCTAGTTGGCACCCAACTTACCCAAAGTTTGGCTTCTATGCAGTTTCCTTTTCAGTATTACTTGCAGATGTGATCCAGTTTCCTGCACACTCACCTTCCTCAAATTCCTTTCTTGTGATTTCCACCCCACTGCGATCGCCAAATACAAGTCATCTTTCCTCATAGCCAGTCCCCTCCCCATCCTGCAGTTTTGCCTCTGACATTGTAGGCAATACACTTCTAGCTTGGGAGAAGGGAATGGCAGTCCACTCCCCAATACAGTCAGCTATTGAAAACCCTGTGAGGGTCACTATGAATTGGATATGACTGGAAGGCACTTTCCACCACCACTACTTCTAATTTAAACTCTTCTTCCTCTGCAGCACCAGTGATGCTGGCCATTATCTCCTGGCCTCCTCCTTTACTCTTTCTTTATCTTTTTGTAGTCCTAGGAGTGAGTTGTTCTAAGACTCGAGTTTGGCTTTCTCTCTTTTGGCCCTTGGTACGCCTTCCTGCCCTTATGTTATTAGTCCCACTTCCCTGTCTCTATTTCTCATCTTTATTTTCATTCTAGTTCTCATATCTCGCTTTCTATAAAACAGATTTATGTGAATGTTCAGGCTGCCACTCAAACTGAAATAGTTTTTCTTCCCCTCTCTTTTACCTCAGTTCTTCTTTTTGGTATTTTTATTGCATTCAAGCTATTAATGTTTCCCTAAGGACCACACTCTAAGCTTGAAATCATCCTTTCTTTTTCTTACTTACTCCTAATATGACCCTATTCTATCACTTCTTTTCTTGTGCACCTAATGTCTTTTGCTTTATTTCTCTTTGGCTCTGAAATAGAATTTAGCAATTATCAGTAATATAGTAGTTTTCTTTTTGCAGTAGATCATGGTAGTAATCTGTTGCCACTCTACCACCTGTGGTTGGCTGCCTAATGGTTCCCAAAACTTTACAGCTTCTAATTCCCGGAAGCTGTGAATGTAGTAGGATCTATGCAGACGTGATTAAAGATCTTGAAAAGGGTCCTTTTGAGAGCGAGGTAGAGAGAGATTAATCACACACAGAAGATAGAAAGTAATGTGATGGGAAGGACTGGGGGGAAAGAGAGAGATGAAGATGCTACATTGTGGATTTTGAAGAAAGACAAAGGATCCCTGAGCCAAGGAATGGTAGAACGGAGCTCCACATGCTGAGAGGAAAGAGACAGTTCCCTCTTCCAGCCTCTAGAGGGAGCAGTGCCTCAGGGTCGCATTGTTTTCCACCCAGTCATTCTGATTTGGGATTTCTCATCTCTAGAATGGTTAAGAGAACATATTTGGTGTTGTTTAAAGCCACCTAGTTGATTTTATTTTTGTGTGTGTGGGGGTGTTACAGTGGCTCCAGTAAACTCATGCACCATGTTTTGGCCAGATGACTTCCTAAAACACCACATTCTTAACATCCCATTTGTTACTAAGCCTAATTGTCAAAATATGCTAAATTACTTATTGCATACTTCGTAAGTGACAAGTTCTGTGCTGGTTGTAGAGCTACTGATATCAAGAAGATAATTTATGCTTCCTCTTGGATTATATTCTTTTGGAGAACATATACAAGCCAGCAGCCTGCAGCCATACCACTGTGGCGTCTGATCCCATCGGATCTTGGAAGCTAAGCAGGGTTGGGCCTGGTTAGTATCTGGATGGGAGATGGCCAGGAAACAACAGATACTGTAGGCTTGGGAGGAGGACCCAGCAACCTACTCCCCCAAATCAATCTGCCATTGAAAGCCCCATGAATATCAGGGAAGCACTGACAATAGTATTTTGCCTGTTGTACATAGAGTCACTATGCGTCAGACACTGACTTGACAGCACCTAACAACAACAACAATATACAAGCTAGCAAAAATTTGAATAAGAATCCATCAGGGACATTTTATAAGGATGTAAAAGACCCTTTGGGAGTGATGGCATGGGGCAACTCATCCGGGATCCTGCAATGCAAGGCCAAGGATTGGGCTGTGTAGCTGGTGATGAGTGATTAGGCTGGGGAGAATAAGAAGGAAAGCACTCATGCTCCTCTTTACAAGGAAACAGATCAGAAATATGACTTTGCCCTTTAAAAATAGCAATTAACTTAATCAGTAAAGTGCTTACCAACTAGATTGAGAACTTCTGTCAAGCTTTTGACATGTAGAGAGAAGATAAGAATCCTCTTGGTGCTAATGAACTTTTTAATTTACTTTTCTGTTACACACATTAAGATGCTTTATAAGATTCCCTAGTTTCAAATGCTTGTGAAATATTGCTTGCATAAATTACCTAAGTCATAAAACAATGGGTATTGTGAAAATTAATGATGGCCCCGAAATTGCACCAGTCAATGTAAACAGTAATTTTACTAAGTGTTTCTTAAGGGAGCATTGTATTCAATGATTATGAAAACCTCAGCTTGTGACTGTCTTATTGCAAGAATCATTCTATTCTTTATTTCTCTATTGCAATATATATTTGAAAACAAAATGATTCTTGGCTTTTCTTTTTCCTTTTTGTGGTGCCGGGGATTGAACCAGGGCTTTGTGCTTGCTAGGCACATGCTCTACCAATGAGCTACATCCCCAGTCCTCTTGATTTTTTTCCTTCCAGGGGAACTCAAATATAACCTAATGCTCTCTGTTATACTTGGTTCTTCTTCCATAAAAGAAGACATCAGACCATGAGAGGTTTGTTTGTTGTGCTGTAAGGTTTAAAATTCTTGTGGTAGAAGCCTATGGAAGAGATTTCTTTAAAAAAAATTATGCTTAATTATGGTAGAATGCAAACAAAATTTACCATGTTTGTTGTTGTTGTTGTTGTTAGGTGCCATCGAGTTGAGTCCGACTCGTAGCGACCCTATGTACAGCAGATTGAAACACTTGTCGATTCTGTACCAGGCAAACGATCTTATTTATGTTTAAGCCCATTGTTGCAGACACTGTGTCAATCCATCTGGTAGAGGGTTTTCCTCTTTTGCGTTGACCTGCCACTCTTCCAAACATGATGTCCTTCTCCAGGGATTGTTCTCTCCTGACTACATGTCTGAAATATGTAAGATGCAGTTTGGCCATTTTTGCCTCCAAGGAGC